>VWYK01113235.1:0-24166 GCA_013399775.1 Semnornis frantzii | reverse complement strand
CTGAAAGGAGGCTGGAACCAGGTAGGTGTCTGCCTCTTCTTGCATGCAACAAGTAAGAGCAAAGCTCCAGCTTTAATCCTGCTCAGATCAATTCTTCCAGGCAGGGATTTCCCTGGTTCTTCAGAGAGGGAGTGATTGGCATTGGAATGGGCTGCCCAGGGAGGTGGTGGAGTCCCCATCCCTGAAGGTGTGCAAGACAAGCCTGGATGGGGCACTTAGTGCCATGGTCTGGTTGATTGGCATGGGCTGGGTGAGCTTGGAGCTCGCTTCCAACCTGCTTGGTTCTATGAATACATCAGTCTTATATAACAAATAGCCTGAACATAAACAGGTTTTTACTGTTAACTGCTTCAGAGAAAACCTTTCTTCCCTTCCAAATTTTGCATCATTTCACACTCAGAAAAAAAATTCCCCCCCAAATTATTGAAAAGGGATTCAGCCCCAGCTGCTCTGCCATAAATCTAGGAAATTAAAATGTAGAGTGAGATGGTTTGGCAAACAAGAGCTTAATTTCCTTCACGTGAAGCAGCCTGTGTCAACATGAACCACGGTGGGTCAGGAGCTCCTTCAGAGTGTGGAAGTGGACAGAAAGAGACAGCAGGGGAAGGAGGCAAAGGAGCAGTAAAGGAGGCTGAGGGAAGGCTGAAGGAGAGCACAAGGGAGCCAAGGATAAGGATTAACAAACAAATACTGGGCAGCCAGAAAGCAGTGGAGGAAAGGAAAGGGAAGAGAAGAGTATCTTCCCATCAGCCAGATCAAGTGAGCTCACCAGCCGACCGACCGTATACAAACATCCACTGGAGCCACAGAAAGAGAATGGAAGCCAGGAGAGGTGCTTAATGTGCCATCATCTGCATCACAGAGAGCAATTTCAATTCTCTGGCCCAACAAGAGAGGCAGTGATCACCTCGCACCCTTCCTAAACCACTTCACAAAAGTCCGAGACTGTTAAGGGTTGGAAGGGGCCTCGAAAGCTCATCCTACACGCTTTAGACACAGCTCTCTCTCTCAGAGGCCCATTCCTGAACCCTGACTGACCCTTCCCTCTCTGCCCGGACACTTGCTCTGCTATACACACACAGGCACGGTGCCAGCCCCCGTGGACGCCAGGGCTAAGTGACTTTGCAGTGCGCTGCAGATTTTAGCAGGCACAGCAATGAACTTTCTACAAACAGCAGAGTCAGGATAAATGCTAACCCCAAGTGTAAGACAGACACAGACGGCACGCAGGCTATTCCTTACCCTTGCACAGCCAGCTACACTGGCAGCTGGCCACTCCTGATGAAAGGATCTCATACCAAAACCAGAAGAACCAAGAATCCTGCAAGTCTTACCTCTCACTCAATTAATCAGAGGCACATAATGAAGATACTGGGATTAAAAAAAATAAATTGTTATTCCTTATGGAAAACATGTTTGCTCTGATAGTTGCAACCAGATGGCAACTAAAAGATGAACTGTCAAAGGGAACTGGCAAGAGTTTTCCTTCCTGCAGCTAATGTGGATATTAGGTTTGCATTGGCAATTGTACCCAGCAATCAAGGATCCAGATTCAGGCAAGGGATAAACATAAAAAAAGCAGTCACAAGGCCTAGGAAACCAAGATTTGAGTCCCAGTGTGAAGGGTGAGAAGTGTTCTAAGGAACAGCAGCCAGGTGGGTGCCACACTCTGCCTCTGGGAGATGCAAAGATAGTCCAGGGAGGGAAATCCTTTACCTGCCTGCCCAAGTACTAAGTGCAGTCTCACCCCACCAGGGTCCACTGATGAGTGCACCTTGAAAAATCACATCCAAACTCCATGGTAAGAGTCGTTGAGTCATTAGCAGGAGCTGAATCTCTTCTCTGCACTTTTGCCACACAGAGGCATGGTTTCCTGAAGAGCAGCACTGCCTTGACACAGCTGATGTGTCAGGTGTCACCATGGCAGTGGCACCACAGGTATGCTAGGGCCTGGGTTGCACTGCTCCACAAAGCAAAGCCCTGCAGAGCTGGAAGGGATGAGCACTCTTCTCTTCTTTATAACAGCAATGATTTTCACAATCCAGGTGAGAGCCACAAAGAAGATGAAGGCAGTGGAACATCTCCCTGTGAGGACAGGCTGAGGGAGCTGGAGCTGCTTGGAGCAGAGGAGCCTGAGGGCTGCCCTCATTCACATTTATAAAGATGTGAAGGGCTGGAGCCAAGATCTGCTCAGGGATGTCCAATGACAGGACAAGGGGCAATAGGTGCAAGCTGGAGCAGAGGTGATTCCAGGGAACAGAAGGAAAAGTTTTTTCCACTATGATGGGAAATCCAGGGATGACAGAGCCCTGGAGCAGGCTGCCCAGAGAGGAGGTGGAGTCTCCTTCTCTGGAGAAACCCACCTGGGTGTGTCCCTGTGTGACCTGCCCTGGGTCACCCTCCTGTGGCAAGGGGGTTGGACTGGATCTCTAGAGGTCCCTTCCAATTCCTAACATGCTATTAGTCTGTGATTCTTTGTACTCTCTGAGACTGTTCCTCAGGCTCCCAGACTGGAAGGCTCTGATCCTGTGAGGTCAGATGTGTTCAGTTCAGCTTGTGCAGGCAATCATTTCAGGATTGTTCCTATCCTGGATTTCAGATCTGGCCCTTACACTCAAGTACTGCCACAACCAGCTGAGGTTTGGAAGCCAGTTGTGTGTGTTTTCCTTCTCCACAAGGTCTCCAAAGCTCAGGAACTAACTGTCTCTCTCTGAGGGTGCTTGCTAAATACAATCCACATGTCAGCATCGTTTGCTGGGCCTCTACCTTCCTCTAACTATTTCCTGCAACTGCCTGCCAAGTTCAGGGCTCAGGCTCTAACTGGGAACACCACACTGGCTCTGATGGGCTGCTCTGCTTTCCACCATCAGGCCACACTCCTACTGGCACAGCACAGCAGTGGAGAGTCTGCATTCGATTAAGAGTTCCACAGCCCACACATGAATCACCTTTGTCTGCCAGCACTGGAAAACACTCTCTACTGTGAGCAGCAAGGGTGATCCAACACCCACATACTCAACAGTCTGTTGGCCAGGTCATTATTTCTCCGTGGCATTTGCTATCAGGAGAAACTGGATGTGGAGGTTTACACCAACCACTTTCTTCTCCAAACGCCTGCCATTCAGCAGCCAAGTCCCACCAGAGTGATTTCCATGCTGGCCAAAGGCAGCAATAAAAGGCCAAAGTGCAGATACCTGGAGCATGAGCTGTGGTTCACCTGATGGGTGAGGTGAAAGAAGTCTGAACATGCTGAATTCTGTTCCCAAGAACACTGCAGCTCAGCTTGGCAGTGTGCACTGGATGGCAGCAACTACAACAGCAGTAACAATAACAGCACAGAGCAATGGTAGAGCTTCAATCACTTTACCACCATGGAGGACACCCCCAGAGGCAACATGCCCCCCACCCAGTCCAGGCAGATCCAGGCTCTGGCTCTTCTGTTCTCCCAGGTAAGGCTCACCGAGGAGTGTCTGCAGTTCATCTTCTTCTCCCTGCAGTGCTCTGTCACATTGCTCCTACCTGCCTGATCTGTCACCACCCAACCCATGACACCAGCAAGAACCCACTAGGATCTGTCCTTCCATTCAGAGCTACCCTCTCTGCTGAACTCATTCCAAACAGCACAGCAATCCCCATGCTCCCATTTCTACACTTAAAAAATTAATTTCCTCCACCTTGAACACTATTTTATTAGCTTTTCTGGCCATGCCCTGAGACAGGAGCTTAGGACAGACTGCTCCTGTGTATTAGGAAAAGCTAAGAAACCACAAACACCTCTGCTCGCTCAGAGCCTGCCTGCCCTCCAAACCCCACAGTGACAATCCCTGGGAGCATGCACCTCAGAGGTGTAGTTACCTCCTCAAAGTGCTTGGTTACAGCAACACCATCACAGCCCTCACTGCAGCTTTCTTTCCCTATTTTTTTCTTAGAAGGGGTCCAAGAGGATCTGGTGAGATCTGCTGGCAGCTCAAGTTGTCTGGTTACAAAGACATTACAGACTTGTGGGACTGAGTTTCTGTTGCACCTCTGGGCTTTGTTATGGTCCCAGAGCAGACACACAGTCTAATTCCTGACTTTCCCACTGTCTCTGCTACTGGCCTGCAGCAAACACGAGCTGCAGAGAGTCAAAGGGATCTGTAGGCACTCCTCAGAAAGTGCTGCTTTGAGATAAAACAAAATAAAAGGCTCCCTCCTTTAAAACAGAAGCAACAAGGCCCCCAGCAAAACCATGCAGACAATTATCTCGGTCTGTGCATGGCAATGTGGTGAGCACATGAAGATTCAGCATATTTCTGTGCAGCCTTGGGCTCCTGACTCTGTGGAAATCCACCCCAAGATACTGAAGTCTTATTTTTTCCTTTTTGAGAAACAAAAAACCACCACCCACTAAATTACACCAATGGAATAAATAAGTCTGCCCCACAGCAGCTGAGAAAAATGCATCACCTATCATGGCAAAACCCCTAGCACTGTGGTGCTGACATCCACCTTATTAATGGAACTGTCTCCTTGTCACAACAAAGGACAGAGACAATGGAAGAACCTCTTAAGTGGACGTACAAATTAATCGCCAAGTTACCAAGCAAAAGGGAGCGAGCAAAACAGGTTCTGCTTCTCAGGGAGAACATGAAGAGCAATCCACAGTCAGTGAGAAAAGGACACTCCTGGGCAGAATTCAACCCAACAGACTCGTTAGCACATGGTTTTTCACATGAACAAAAATTAGCTGTCTGATGGGAGGTTCCAAATAATGAGTCTCAAATCTCCTTTTGTTTCAGCAGGGATGACAAAATGAACCAGGACCTAAATGCTTCCCCAAAAAATCCTGCTGGCTGCAGGAATTTCTCTGTCTTATTCATTCCTCTTCTTCACTTTAGAAAGTCTTACCAAACAGCAATATTCCTACAAAATAAGGCTGGGCATTCTTCAGGAGCCTGGACCACCTCAGAGCCAAGGCTGGATGCTACTGGATGGAACAACCTAGACTCTGCGCTTTGGTAGTGACACTTAACAAAGAGGCCAGGCTGAGCTGCCTTCAGGGCTCTAACAGAGACTCACAGAATGCCAGCCTGCTCAGCATGGAGAAGGGAAGGCTCCGGGGAGACCTTTCAGCAGCCTCCAGTCCCTAAAAGATGTTGAGGTGCTTGAACATGACCAGAGAAGGGCAGCAAGGCTGGTGAGAGGCCTGGAGCAAAGCCCTGTGAGGAGAGGCTGAGAGAGCTGGGGGTGTGCAGCCTGCAGAAGAGGAGGCTCAGGGCAGACCTCATTGCTCTCTCTGCAGCTACCTGAAGGGAGGTTGTAGCCAGGTGGGGTTGGGCTCTGCTGCCAGGCACCCAGGGCCAGAACAAGAGGACACAGCCTCAAGCTGTGCCAGGACAGGGTCAGGCTGCATGTTAGGAAGAAGTTCTTCCCAGCAAGAGTGATTGGCATTGGAATGGGCTGCCCAGGGAGGTGGTGGAAGCCCCATCCCTGGAGGTGTTTAAGAAGAGGCTGCATGAGGCATTTAGTGCCAGGGGTGAGTTAATTAGAAGGTGTTGGGTGATAGGTTGGACTCAATGATCTGAGAGGTCTTTTCCAACCTGCTTAATTCTGTGATTCCGTGAAAGGAGCTTACAAGAAAGTTGGAGAGGGACTTCTCACAAGGGCTTGGAATGACAAGATGAGGATAATGGCTTTGAGCTGCAAGACAGGAGATAGAGACTGGAGATTAAGAAGACAGTGTTGACAGTGAGGGCGGTGAGACAGTGGAACAGGTTGCCCAGACAGGCTGTGGATGTCTCCTCCTTGGAGGTATTCAACACCAGGTCAGATTAGGCCTTGAGCAACCTGGGCTGGGGGGAGGTGTCCCTGCCCATGACAGGGGGTTGGATCTAAATGACCATTGACGTTCCTTTCAGCCCAAACCAGGGATTCTATGATTTGCTTCCTTTTTCTGCAGGAGTGCTCTGGTTAGCAGCAGTTCCCCCAGCCGCAGCTGTTAGCTGCTGCAAACGGACGGAATAAGGTTTTGTTATTGCTCAACAAAAGATGCTCTGTTGTGCCTGTGTGTTTGGGGTCTGTGATGCTCCTGCTGCCAAACACCTGCACATGTTCAAACAGATGTGCAGAGGGCTCAGATGTTGTGATTTCATGTGGTCAGATACCAACCACAAGGAGGTAACCAGTGCAAACTGACTGAGAGTTCTGCTTCGGCACTGCCTTTTGGCTTCTTCACACATGGCTCAGCAAACCCAAAAAGCAATCCACTGAGCTCAACATTAGGGCAGTTCTGCACGAGCAAATATCTTGGGGGGGAATTCATACACTTTAGCCAGTTCTGCTGTTCCTTCTGTAGTTTTCATGTCAGTCCTGGCTTGCTTCCTTTTATTTGACTAGTGAGATTCATCCCTTGGTTCTGTCTGCAGTGGTGAGCTTGATTTATTTTATGATCATGGATGGCATAATTTCTCTCTGTGTTTTAAGCAGAAAGGCTTCATCTGCCTGGTTCTATTTAAGATGGTAACTATCTGAGCAGCTGAAAAACTCAGAGAAGAGTTTCTTAGATTAATAGAATGGTTTGGGTTGAAAGGCACTTTAAAGATCACCAGTTCCAACCCTCCTGCCACAGGCAGGGACACCTTCTGCTAGGTCAGGTTGCTCAAGGCCTTGCCAAACCTGGCCTTGAACACCTCCAGGTGTTGGACTTTTAGGGAGCAGTGTTGTGCCCTACCCTAGAAGAGCAGCCAGCTATAATTACCAGTCCAGTTATGAAGCCAGGAGATTTAAAGCAGAAATTTCAGCATTACCTTCTCGGGGGCTTATACACCAAAACATTTTCTCCAGTCACAGCAACAGAGATTAAGCAGAGAAGTGAGTCTCTATCTTAAGCTGTTCTCTCCTGTCAAACTGGAATAGCAGCTCTGCTGTAGGTCAGTGTCCTTGAGCTTTTGAAATCCCAGCTGAAATCTCAGCCTCAGAGCAGCAGTCGTTAGCTGCAGCACAGTGGCCTGCACGTGTGCCCGAGGTGAGGCTGAGACTTGCTTCCCAGAAAGATTTGCTGAGGTTTGCTTCCAGCGCTATTGGAAGTGACTCCACTGAGCTTTGTTCAGAGCCTCTCCAACTCAGTCACTCCTTTTCAGTGGCATGCAAGACTAGAAAGCAACCCAGGCAAGGAATATCACTGGTTTGGGTCAGCTCTAAATGAATTCCCTTACAAAAGCACTGGCACAGCCACTCAGCATTGCCACAAACCACATTTGTACAAGCAACCCCAGAGCTCGTAATGAAGGTTTGAGTCTCACTGTGACCCTAAAACATCGCCAGTGACTGGAGTGGCTGGATCGAGGTCCCTGGAGTGGGAATGAATGCAATTATCACTTCCATTTCTGTCCACCTTGCACTAGTCTGAATTGGACTCAAAACAAGCAATCAGAACTTGAGTCAGGACACAGAGCATCTGGTGCAGTTTCAGCTGTATTTTGGAAAATGGAATGACTCAGTTATATTCCCTTCTGATTTCTTTCAACTCTTGAAAGTTCTCTTTGTTTTCCTGACAGAAGCTGAGTTTACACATCCTTTCCACAGAACATGGGGGTTGATGGCCACCCTGGTCTTACACTGGCATTTCATTCAGCAGGCACAGTCCACTCCCCACTAACTCCAACCAAAGAGAGCTGCTGGCCAACAGACTGGGCTGTTGTTTTGTTCTTTTAAAAACCACACTTCGAGCAGCTCACTGGGCTTTAGCTTCCTAACAGCCCCTGCAGCTGAACTGCTGGAGTGCCTCGCTGACTGTAGGTGTGAGCTCAGCTCCTGAGGCCACCCTCTCGCAGCAGAGTGCATGGCTGCAAACAGGCTGTCTCACACCGAGGTGGCACAGCACTGTCTGAACAGGTCCTGGCTCACAGGACTGACACAACAGCACCAGCATGCCAAGGCTCTGAACACAGGCTGGTCACTGAACCACCCCAGCCTGACGCACGGTAGTTCAGTATTGGTTAGACGCAGAACAATCACACCACACAACTCTGCTACGGCAGCTGGGAGCCAAAGGGTTACCCAAAAGAACATGAGGCACTG
The DNA here is from genome assembly GCA_013399775.1 of Semnornis frantzii. Taxonomy (NCBI): domain Eukaryota; kingdom Metazoa; phylum Chordata; class Aves; order Piciformes; family Ramphastidae; genus Semnornis; species Semnornis frantzii. The sequence goes on along the minus strand of VWYK01113235.1, from coordinate 16,108 downwards.
AAGGGGCTGCGAGGTGATATTCCTTACAGCAGAATGTGCACCAGGGAGGAAAAAGCCCAAGTCAGAAGGGCTGATAAGATCTCAGAAAGCCTGAACGAATGAAACCACTTTTGTGTAGCTGAATGAGCACTCGGACAAAAGCTGTCCCAGTAGGGATGCTCCACAGAAATTTCAGCACCGGTTCCTCTTTCAGCCTTGTGTTAGGAGATTACAGAGCCTCGAGAATCATTCCAGAGCTTCAGTGCTGCCTCAGCACTATCTTTGAGGGGGTGGGGGTTTAAAGAGCTACTCCTTGCACTAAGAACAGTTTCAAATCACTTGGCACTTACCCTTGGTTTGACTTCAATTCAAGTATCTGCAAAACAACATTCTGCAATCCTAACCCCAATGTCACCGGCTTTCTGCAGTGCCATTTGTCAGATGGAAACAGAATCCTGCAGAAAAGACAACAGAGCCACATATCAAAAGGCATGAAACTCCTGATGGAGTTCTCTGAAGGAGAAGGATTCTATATTTGGCCTGCCTGGAGCCATAATGACCTGTACTTGTCATCTCAAGGGTAAGCTGTCTGCAGTGCTCCACTGAGAGGTAAGCTGAAAAAGGCTGGGAAGGCAGGAGCAGAAGTGTTGGCTTGCTTTAGCAGCACCAAGTCTACATCTCAGTTGGTGTAAGGCTGCAAACTGCTTTTGAAGCCTGACATTGACTCTTTGGAAACCTCTGTGTTCCTCAGCAGTGCTCTGCAGTACCTGCACCACTTTGTTTTTTTCACTCTGAGACTCCCTCAGGTTTCTGGGCTCTGATGCTCCAGAGTTGATGAAGATTTTCAGACACTTGCCACGTTAAGTGCCATGTGGCAGTGAAAATGACCAGTGCTCTGACCTTTCATTAACATGTGCTTAAGGGTGGTTTGGATGTGGTGCTTAGGGATATGGCTTAAGGTGAACCTTATAGAGTAAGGTTATAGGTTGGACTTGGTGATGCTGAGGGGCTTTGCCAACCTGCATGTTTCTGTGATTCTGTGGAGATTGATGTGAAAAAGCTTCAGATCTACTTTGAGGAGGTTAATAATGGCCAGAAGATCCTATTATTTGGAGCTTGCTGGTTGTTATTTACTCCCCTGTCAGAGTGGTTTCTATCCAACCCGTGGAGGCAGTTTGGAACTCCTACATTTTAAACACGTCCTGTCCCCCAACATGACTCCTGATGGCTCACTTAAGCTCCTGCAGACATTGGAGCTGGAACAAAGGTGCCTGAGAAGATACTGGAAGGGAGACAGAAGCATTTTGTTTCCTTGAAGAGATGTTTGCCTGAGTGCTGTAGCTGTCTGACAGCTTTTTTCTTTTCTGTGTGGTTTAAAGCCTATTATCAGATCAAACACAGCCCTGCCCTGGTAGAAAGGGGGTTTGGAATTCTCTGCTGGGTGCCAATGCAGCACTTTGGATTTGCTTTCTGCGTGCACTACTATTTCACTTAACTTCTGGGTGCCAGTGCAGCCTGTCACATTTTGGATATGCTTTCTGTGTGCACTACTATTTCACTTTACTTCTGGGTGCCAGTGCAGCCTGTCACATTTTGGATTTGCTTTCTGTGTGCACTACTATTTCTGTATACTTCAATGTTTATTTCTTTCCTCCACCACGTTCTAAGATAACATTTCTTTTTTTTCCTTCCCAACCCCTATCTGTCATTCTGGGGCAAAATGCTTATGGCAAATGCTTGGGTTAGGAAGACAACACTTTAGACCTTGCCAGAAGTGCACCATTTTAAAGCCTAAGAGCAAAAGCAAAGTGCTGTGGCTTTTGGCCAGGAGAAATTCTCACTCCAAAGATCTTATTTCACATACANCCAAGGAAATAATGCTCTTCTTGTTCATGCAGTGGATCTCTTCTCCACACTGGCATAAAATTTGAGATTAACTGACATAAAGCATAATTTAACTTGAGCTCTCTTGATTAGGCATCCTCTGGCAGCTCCCCCTGAACTATGAGGAGTAACAATTAACTTCAGATGGAAATATGAAATCTAAATTACAGTTGCTAAAGCTAAGAACAGCAAAGAGAGGAGTTCTATTATAATAAGATAGATTCAAATTACATAGCCAGCAGCGTTAATTCAGGAGAGTGGGCTCAGCAGGAATGGCAGAGATGTGCAGAGTCTATGAAAGTTTAGGATTTCTTTATAGTCCTTAAACTTTATCATAAGCAACACAGGATTCTACCTTGTTTTCCTCTCAGTTTATATACAGAAAAATCTTAGTCAGCTTCTCAGCTGTGTGAGCATCTCCTCTGCTGCAGGCACAGCTTACCTCACCTTCCACTGGCCCTGTTTTCCTTTCTCAAAAGCTCTCAAAAATCGTAAAGGCATCAAATAGTTTGGGTTGGAAGAGACCTTACTTATAAGATCATCTAGTTCAGGAACACCTCCCACCAGCCCAGGCTGCTCAAGGCCTCATCCAACCTGGCCTTGAACACCTCCAGGGAGGTTGTGGAGCACAGAAGCACAGAATGTGATCTTTGATCTTCTCCACAACCTCCCTGGGCAAGCTGTGCCAGTGTCTCCCCACCCTCACTCAAGAATTTCTTCCTAATATCCAGTCTAAATCTCCCCTCCTCCAGCTTTAACCAGTCTCTAGCAGATGCTGCTATGTGTGGAAGTCCTGTTTCTTTGGATTTGCTCCCAGAAATCCTTACTCATCTTCTGGGAGAGACCAGGATCTGTGCTTGCACCTTAGCAGAGCAGCACCTGGTAATACAGGCAGTTTGGCAAGGGTGGGGGGCCTGTAGCTCAGAGAGCATGGCTGGATTTTGGGTTGCAACCTGGAGAGCACAAGTTCCAGAGTATGGATCAGGGAGAAGCAGATGGCAATGGATCAGCAGGCTGACACCAAATGCTGGAGACAAAGCAGTCAGGCTGCTAAGGGAGACTCCTTGCAAAACATCTTTCTATTAGGAAACTCTTACTCATTCTTACCCTGAGTGTAATTACTACTTGAGGTACTGTTGCCCTAAGCTTGGTTTGCTTTCCCACCCACCTTGTCCAACGTGGTCAAGCTGAAACTCAAAGTGCCAGGCCCTCCCCCTCAATGAAGCAGTCTGGTTACATTTTCCTTTTTTTAAAAGGTCTCACTCAACTTACAGAACCCCCCCAAAAAAAGCTCCATAGATATATTCTCCCCAGGTAGTCTCTCTAAATTGCCCCTAAAATCTCAGATCAAAGCAAACCACATTGAACTGGGCAGATGGTACCCTTCAGCACAGCCCAGTCCAGCTGTGCCTGCTGTGAGCACCTCAGCTTGCTCTCTTACACAGCCTCAAGTCCCTCCACATGCACCAGTTTCATCTCAGGAGGCAGAGCTGACATACTCAACTCCCAGCCCTCCTGCTGCTGTGCTGCCCAGCTGGGTCACTGCTGCAGCCATCACCAGGAGAGTGCAGCTGAGACAACTCTCCTTCCCATGCCCTGGGCTACCCTCTCAGTACATTTCCTATTTGTAGCAGAGATTAAGCTGTGAATTACCTTGAACACCATTCTGCATTTCCTGCCTTGCCTGCAGTGTTCAGCTTTCTGTTCAGCCAGTGCTATGTCCAGTTATGGGCCTCCCAGTTTAAGAAAGATGCTGAGGTGCTGGAAGGTGCCCAGAGAAGGGCAGCAAGGCTGGGGAGGGGCCTGGAGCACAGCCCTGTGAGGAGAGGCTGAGGGAGCTGGGAGTGTGCAGCCTGCAGAAGAGGAGGCTCAGGGCAGAGCTCATTGCTCTCTGCAGCTACCTGAAGGGAGGTTGTAGCCAGGTGGGGTTGGGCTCTGCTGCCAGGCACCCAGGGACAGAACAAGGGGACACAGCCTCAAGCTGTGCCAGGGCAGGTCTAGGCTGGATGTTAGGAGGACTTCCCAGCAAGAGTGATTGGCATTAGAATGGGCTGCCTGAGGAGGTGGTGGAGTCACCACCCAGGAGGTGTTTAAAAGGAAGCTGGATGAGGCACTTAGTGCCAGGGGTGAGTTAATTAGAAGGCTTGGGGTGATAGGTTGGACTCTATTATCCTAGAGGTCTTTTCCAACCTGATTAATTCTGATTCTTCCTTTCTACAGCAGCAGCTCCAGAAGTATGCTGAGAACATCAGCAGTACCAAACAGTTCCATGGGTACTGCAGAGGAGGGGATCTGAAGCTATTTCACCTGTTAATATCTCCATGTATTGCCACTGCCTATGATGTACACAGCAAAAAGAGACAAGTGTCACTTCTCACCTGTGTGAGCCAGCAGCAAACCCTGGATGGGATCCAAACACAGCTAAGAATAACCTGAGAAGAGGAGAGAATGGAAACACTCCGTTTCCATCAGCCACTGCTTTTCTCCTCGTGGTTTCTCATCATTCCACCTCCACGAAGAGCAACTCCACCACGGTTAGGAACAACAAGGAAGGCTGTTTGGAAAGCATTCTCTCCAAGCTGCAATACAGCAACCACCGTTTACACACCTAAAGGGCTTCATCTCAGCCATGCTTTGAAGATGTGCCATTAGCAGGCATGGGGCTGCTTCTCAGTCTTCCTTCTTCCAACACTAAGTGACTTGGAATTTTCCCACATCAGGATGTCCTTTAAACAAGACTCAGATTGCTGTGGCAGTGCTCCATCTGTTAGAGTATCTCCTGAATCACAGCCATTGCTCTTGAGCAGTTCCAGACATCTTCCATGTGTAGTCAGACAACGACATTTCCCCACTCCCTCACCTGTGGTCAGCTCACCTCCAGCTACAAAATACCATTTTGGGAAATACACTAAATACAACTCCCTACTGTGAAAGGCTGATGGCTGATTATGAACCACCATGCCCATAGGGCCCTGATTAAACTCATTTTCTGGTGCATTAGAGGGGAGGGAAAAGTTGGTAAGATAGACTAATTTGTTGGTTTGGTTTTTTCCCCCCCAAAAGCAGGTAATTTAGGAATCCAAAGTCTAATGGAAAGCAGGAGGAACTTGTACTACAACTGGCTCCAGCTCTAGAAAACAGAATCATAGTATTGTTTTGGTTGGGAGAGACCTCCAAGATCTTTGAGTCTAATTTTAACCCAAGACCACTACAGCCATTAAACCACAAGCTCAAGTGCCATGGCCACACATTTGTTGAACACCTCCACCACCTCCCTGGGCAGCCTGTGCCAATCCCTGGCCACCCTTTCAGTAAAGAATTTTTTCCTCATCTCCAACCTAACCCTCTCCTGGCACAGTTTCAGGCCATTTCCTCTCCTCCTACCACCTGATACTCGGGAGCTGTGACTGGCCCCCACTTCTCACTGCCCTCACAGGAGGTTGGAGTGGTCTCCCCTCAGCCTCCTCTGCCCAAACTAAAGACCTTTTGGATAAAACTGCTCTTTGCCAACCACACAGCACACACAGAGGATCTGAAGCATGGTGTGTGCCACAGGGCAGCAGCTGACAGCAAGCAGCCACTTCAGAAGTGATCTCAGAGGACAGCAGTTGTCCCCACACACAGCTGGGTTCCATCCTGTGCTCAGCACACAGCAACGCCTCAGCAGCCTTCCAACACCTCCTGTGCCTCCACCTGCCCCAGCCCAGGGCTGCTGCTTGCAGGGGAGCTAGGGCAGAGCTTGCAGCTCAGCCCCTGAGCAGGGCAATCAGGGCAATGTCCTGCTGGTTCTGAAGGCAGCTAAGGGTGTGAGACAACACTTGGCACTGGGGCTGCCCTCTGAGCAAAGCCATGACTGAGGCCTTCACCCTGCACAGACTGGAGGCAAAAGAGTTCATTGCACAGACACTGCCAGGTAACCACAGAAGATTCTTTAGTAAACACCAAATCCAGAAATACGGAATTGTTTTGGCAGAAGGCAATTCCAGCACATTGAATTGCATCTTAGATGGCACCCAGGAAGAAGTGGTAGAAGTAAAGGTTATGTTAGAAACCTTTGTAAGATTCCAAACATTCTGCACTGCTTCTTTTTTGCTGTTAGAAAAGGCAAGCAGCCCAAGCAAGAAAAACTTGGATTATTCCTTCTAATTCCCATTAAATCACATGAAAGATAATTAAAAACTATTTAGTTTTAATCAGTGTTAGCAAAAAACATCTGAGAAAGCCTATCACTTAATCTCCACCTAACTGGAATAGTAAGATGACTCCATCAGCAATGATTTTGGTGCATCTGTCAGAAATCATGAGCCTTCCCAGCTTCAAACATGCTGGAGACAGGGAAGCTGAAGCCAATGCTGCCACCATTCTGGGTGCTGGCAAAGCTAATCCAGTAAGTACAAGCTCATCAGAAAAAAACCATCAAAACCAAACCCCAAAAGAGATCCACAGCAGCACACATTTAAGCCTTGTCTCACACACACACACTTCATATTTGAATCTCATTCTACCTAGCTGGGTTAATAAAAGCTACAGAACATTTTCATTTATCATCCCAGCAGCATCAATCACCTCCAACAGCTGCTTCAGAAACCAACATCCACATCTGACACAGCCTAAAAAAAACCCAAAACCCACCTGTGGGATAAAAGGTACAAAGGTAAAACACCTTTTATCATTATTATCAACAGTGAGGACTGTCTTAAGATATCTACCATTAACAGGGTGCTTGTTCAGAGCATGTGGTAGATTAGACATGGGGAAAAGGGGCAATGAATGTGGACAAACTTTCTTGTGGATTTTGTTTTGGCTGAAAAAGCCTAGGGAAAAGGGGGAATGAATGTGGACAAACTTTCTTGTGGATTTTGTTTTGGCTGATGAAAAAGCCTGGGGGAAAGGGGGAATAAATGTGGATAAACTTTCTTGTGGATTTTGCTTTGGCTCTGCCAGAGCAGAATATTACTTACATAGTAAAAGCAAATTCCTACCTGTAACCAAAAATTAATAACAAGGAAAATAATCGTAGAATGGCCTAGGTTGGAAGGGACCTCAGAGCTTATCCACTCCAACCTCCCTGCCATGGGCAGGGACACCTTCACTAGACCAGGTGGTTAATGCCTCACCCAACCTGGCCTTGAACTCTCCCAGAGAGGAGGCATCTACAGACCTCCATGGGCAGTCTGTCCCAGTGTCTCACCACCCCTGTACTGAAAAACTCCTTCCTCAGCTCCAGTCCAAACCTGCTCTCCCTCAGCTTCAAACCCTTCCCCCTGGTCTTGTTGCTTAGACACCCTCAGGAAAAGCAAAGGACAAATCATTTTGGTCTTAGGTGGAAATAACTAAAATTCTTAAGCTTTAGCTCAGTGAAAACTGCACGTGGCAGAGTCTGAACTGATCTTCACAAAGAGCTGTAAAAGATGCATAAACAAATACAGTATTTACCTAAAACTGTCAGGAAAAGCTTGAATAAAAAGGTAAGAGAAACCTCCCTGTGAAGAAATGCTAAACTGTAAATGGCAACAGCTGAGATCTCAAGCTGTAAGCAGCTTATTTACTCTAGGTTTGAAATAAAACACCACAGAGGGCAAGGCTAAACTCAGTGTAAAGACACCCCAGGCAAAGCCACTGCAGGAGGTTCTGAGGATGGCCAAGATCACAGCTGTGAATTCATTTCTGCTCTCTCCCTGAGCTAAGCACAAGAACTCAGCACAAGGCACAGCCTGACCAGTGGAGGCAGAAACAGGAGACTCACAGCTCAGAGGCACTGTTCAGTAAAACAAGAAGCTTGAACCACATCCTTCAAATCAAAGGTGCATTTTACACTCCTGGGTATCAAACCCACCCACAACCAAACCCAAATACAAGCTGGCCATGCACTTAGTGAGGACTTGCATGATTTTATAACCATCACTGTGCACCATTCATTCCCTTCAGTCAAGAACAGGCTGAACAGAAATAAATATGAAAGGAAGGAAAATAATTCTGTTATTTCTGGGCACTTCTGAATAGTGTTTAGAGGAAGTCTCACTGCAGTGAAGGTCAAGTTGTAATTACAGCAATATTCTGGACCAGGAATAACATAAAGGCCTGTGAAAGTATGCAGAAGTCACACACAGTCACACAGGTTGGAAGGGACCTCAAAGCTCAGCCAGTTCCAACCCCCTGTCACAGGCAGGGACACCTCCCACTACAACGGGTCACTCAAGGCCTCATCCAACCTGGCCTTGAACATCTTCCAGGGAGGCAGTGGAGCACAGAATGTGATCCTTGATCACATTCTGTGCTCCACAACCTCCATGGACAACCTGTGCCAGTGTCTCACCATCCTTATTGCAAAGAGCTTCTTCCTAACATCCACTTTCAATCTCCCCTCTGCCAGTTTAAACCCATTGCCCCTCGTCCTGTCATTACAAGCTCTTGTCAATAGTCCCTCCCCAGCCTTCCTGTAGCCCCCCTCAGATCCTGGAAGGCCACTCCAAGCTCTCCTGGAAGCCTTCTCTTCTCCAGGCTGCAGAGCCCCAACTCTTGTAGCCTGTCCTCATAGCAGAGCTGCTGCAGCCCTCTGAGCATCTTCGTGGCCTCCTCTGGACTGGCTCAAACAGTTCCATGTCCTTCCTGTGTTGGGGACTCCAGAACTACACACAAGATTCCAGGTGGGGTCTGAGGAGAGCAGAGCAAAGGGACAGAATCCCCTCCCTTGCCCTGCTGCAGCCCAGCACACAGTTGCTGTCTGGGCTGCACTCACACTGCAGGCTCATGTTGAGCTCTTCATCACCCCAGACCCAGAGGGCCTTTCTGAGGACATGCCTGTTTCCTCAGAATCTTCACAATTCCCAGGGCTCTCAGAAGTTTCTCACACCAAGACACTTGAAAAACTCTTTTCTAGCTGCTCACAAACAGGGGGAGGGAAAAACCACCACACACCCAAAGCAGCTCAGTGCTGCTAGGCCCTATACACATAACTGCCAGAATTTGCTTTGGTTCATGTGCAGTTCTCTCTAACCACAGGACCTCTGCCTGTGGTGACAGCAGCAGCACAGAACACACCTAAACCTTGCTAAGCTGTTTCACCAAGAGCCTGTGGCAGCCCCTACAAGAATGCCAAAGCATCTGCACAACTTTATGTGTGCACCTCCCACCTTGGAGTGTCCCCAGCTACCAACATGGCACTGCACAGTCTCACTGGAGTCACCAGGGCCTTGACATGGCACAGCACTGGCAGCCAAGCTGCCATTATCATAGAATGTCAGAAGAGGTCTCCAAAGGTCATCCAGACCAATCTCCCTGCACTCAGTAGGGACATTCTCCACTAGAGCAGGGTACTCAGAGATTTGCTGAGCCTGACCTCCAGAGATGGGGCCCCAACTACCTGCCTGGGCAACCTGTTCCAGCATTCCATCACCCTCCTGGTGCAGAACATGTTCCTCACATCCAGTCTCAACCTGCTCTGCTCTCATTTCAAACCATTGCCTCCTGTGCCTGCGGGCATTTGAAAACAGTCCCTCTTCAACCTAACTGTAGGTCTCCTTCAAGTACTAGGTCTGCCCAGAGCCCTCTCTTCTCCAGGCTGAACAACCCCAGTTTCCCCAGCCTGTTCTCACAGGAGAGGTGCTCCAGCCCCCCAGTCTTCATGGTCCTTATCTGGACCCACTCCAGCAGGTCCATGCCCTTCTTGAGGGCACCATAACTAGATGCAGCACTCCAGGTGGGGTCTTACCAAAGCAAAGTGGCAGAATCCCCTCTCTTGATCTGCTTGCCACTCTTCTTTTGATGCAGCACAGGATGGAATTGGCCTTCTGAGCTTCAAGTGCCCATTGTCAACTCAGTAGATTCTCTTGCTCATGATACACAAGACATCCTTCACCATCAGCTACAGCACTGCAGGTTTTCTTTCTGCTGCTTCCTTTTGGGTGTGAAGGGAATCCATTTAGCTGCTCAACAAACCAGAAGTCTTTTAACCTGCCACTCCCTGGGGCTATCTCAGTGAGTGAATAATAAGCCCCTTCTGCTGCTTCAGCCATGTTCTCTCCTGACTTCAGCCTGAGTCACTCTTTATCCCCCAGGCTTCTCCACAGCTGGGTGTCAGATGATTTTGGCTGGGAGTCCTTCTTGCACAGTTGGTACCACCTGCTGTAAATTCTTCAGCCCTTGTTATCTCTGCAGCAGCCCCTGGCCTTTCAGAAGCTAATTCAGTCAAGAAAGAGGAAAGGACAGTTTGTGCTTGATGTTTAAACTGCAGATTTGTTTTCCAGAAACTCTTCAGATGGAGAGTTTTGATTATATGGTTAAGAACTCCCAGCACGACACCATGACCTATCAGCTCCTGCTGCTATCATCTAAAGGAGGTCAAACTGCTGCTAGCCTGGACCATCAGTGGGATAAATCCAAGCTGATGCCACTGACTGCTTCACTCCCAGGTGACAGCTACTCTGAGGGTGTGTAAATAAAAGTTCCCTGTAGCTCTTTGCAGAGATTAAAGCCAAGCTGCTAGGCACAAGGCAGACTCTAGGAGCTTTGTGTTTATCCCACTACTCTCAACAGTCAGCATTTTTAGAAGCACATGGCTCCAGCCCTGAGGATGCCATCAGTCAAGCAGTGGGGGAGGGAACATACAGGAGTCACTGAAATAGCTGAACTTATATTGTTGTGTTGAAACAAGACTTCTTTAAACCCACTGGAGCTGCAAGACCTGAGCATCCCACAGGAAGGAAGCGACTGAACAGCAGCAGTGCATTCATCCCAGCATGCCTGTGTGAGTGCTGCTTCATGCCAGCCCAGCACTGTCCCTCTGCCTTCCAGTAGCTAGCCTGGGTAGGGGACTACTGACAGGGACTTGTAATGACAGGAGGAGGAGGAAGAGAAATGGGTTTAAACTGGCAGACTGAAACTGGAGGTTAGGAAGAAGTTCTTTACAGTGAGGGTGGTGAGACACTGGCACAGGTTGCCCAGGGAGGTTGTGGAGCACAGAAACCCAGAATGTGATCAAATATCACATTCTGTGCTTCTGTGCTCCCCAACCTCCCTGGAGGTGTGCAAGGCCAGGCTGCATGAGGCCTTGAGCAACCTGTTCTAGTGGGAGGTGTTCCTGCCTATGGCAGGGGGTTGGAACTGGCTGAGCTTTGAGGTCCCTTCCGACCTCAACTTTTCTATGATTCCCGCAGTCAGGAGATACAGGTTTGGATCCACATGAGTCTGAGAGGTGCTGATCTGCATCACAGGCAACAGGAAATCTGCATTTGGGCCTAGAGCCACATCTCACAAGTCAAACCCACTGCTAAACCAAACCCTGAGCTGAGCAGGGCACACATAAACAAAGTCTTACACTTTGCTGTTCAGGGAAGTTATAGAATCATAGAATCAGTCAGGGTTGGAAGGGACCACAAAGATCATCCAGTTCCAACTCCTCTGCCATGAGCAGGGACACCTCACACTAGATCAGGCTGTCCACAGCCTCATCCAGCCTGGCCTTAATACCGCCAGGGATGAGGCTTCCACCACCTCCCTGGGCAACTCCTGCCAGGCTCTCACCATCCTCATGCTTAAGAACTTCTTCCTACCCTCCAGGCTGACTCTACCATTTCTAGCTTTATTCCATTTCCTCCAGTCCTACCCCTCCCTGACAGCCTAAAAAGTCAACTAATTTTACAGCTGTCTGGTCAGGGGTAGTTACTGAACAAACATCCAAGGATTATGTTTTGGGTATCTTTACCCTGGAATTACAAATAGCAGGTTTGTGCTACCAAAAGAGATCTGATAATTTGTTTTCTGCCTTACTTCTCCTTTCCCTCCACATCACCCAAGACAGAAGCCAGTCCTACCCAGCACCGGGAGGTTAGTGGGGAGAGAGCTGTATTTTTAGGTTAGGTGTATTTTGCCCTTCCTCTCTGGACAGTAACCATCAGAAGTTCAGACATGTTCTGAGTTATGAGTAAGAATAAGCCAGGACTTTGTAATAAATTCACCTGGCATTTAACAGCTACTGTCTGACCTCCCCAAAACAGGAAAATGTAGTGCCCCAGAACCTTATAAATGACAAACAGGCAAGAGGGAGGGAAAGGAAATGCTTTTTGCTTTTCCTTTTTTTTTACACAATTATGTATTCAAAGATCAGAAAGTAGCTATAGACATCTATACCTTTACAGTTTTCCCTTGTTCTCTGCAAAAGAAGCAATTCTCTATTTCTCATCTCTGTTATGTGTATTTAGAGAGTGCCCAGTGCAGAATCTTTCCCTGCCTAAATCAGTGGTGTCTTTAAAACTTCTTAAGGAGTTTAATAGGTCTGGAAACTCTTAGTAGGCTACTAAATCCCCCATAAATCCTGGCAAGCTCCCAAGCTGCCCATTCTCACAAGGATACATGGCCTTATTACAGATCCATTAAACACTGTGAGATCAAAGGTCTACTTTAACCCTGAAATTATTTGATCCACCTTATACTAATAGCTTCAGTGAAACAGAGAAGAAGAAAAAAAGGACAAAGCCAAAAGGAAAATAAAGTGAAAATAGGATCAGAGGGAAGGCAAACCAAAAACATGAGAAAAGTAAATAGGAGTTGGAAAAGACTAAGCAGGAGGGAAGGAATGCTCTGAGATAAAGGGAAAGACTTTCAATTAAAGAGGACAAAAGCACTCTGCTTGCTCTGCCTGAGCTCTGTTAGCCAAGGGTAAGCAAAACAGACATTGAGATGCTGCTCCTGTGCCATCCCTGTAGGTAACGAGGGTGTGGGTGTTCAAGGCCAGGCTGGATGAGACCTTGAGCAACCTGGGTTGGTGGGAGGTGTCCCTGCCCGTGGCAGTGGAGTTGGAACTAAATGATCTTTAAGGTACCTTCCAACCCAAACCATTCTATGATGGTATGAAGCTTTCCCACAGGGGCAAGTGAAGGCAGGACAAGTCCTTAATGAGACCATCACTAGAAGTTTGTTCTCCCACGTTCAGAAGCTTTGCCCTTGCATATGCTGAGGGAAATGGATGTAAACCAGTATGAAAAATGATTCCTTTTGTCTCCCACATCTACTCTTCGGTGTGACCCAAGAAGGGTGGTTTGGACAGGACAGCTCTCACCGTGTTCTGACAGCCCAGAGTAGAGGGGAGTTTCTCTCCCCATCTCTCATACAGTTCTCACATTATGCAAGCCTTGTACTCTGTCATTCAGGATTAAGAAAAGACCAAAAAGAGACATTTAAATCATGGACTTTGTTCAAATTATCTCATTGTCCAGGGACGCAGAGCCAGCTAATCTGTGACACTGAAACAGACCTTATTTTTCTTGCAGGCTGGTTGGTTATGTCAGAGCAGAAACTAATCTAGGGTGCAAGCAGTGAGAAAGAACAGAAAAACGGGCCTGCTGACTGGCCACTGTGCCAGGCAAGGTGGAATGGCTGCCTGCTTAGCTGAGCTGTGCCTGATTGTGTGCCAGTGACCCAGACGGCACTTAGGAATATTTTTAATCTGTCAGCCTAAATTTAGGCATTTCTTACCCCTCGTTTTGAATACCTTCCAGCCTTAATCATCTTCTTGATTGTAACTGTTCTCAACACTCCCAGCAAACACGGCCTTTAGTGCTTGGCTTGTTTCTGAGGCTCGCAGGACCTCGCTGGCTGCTTAACAGAGGGTGACAATGGAAACCACAACACCCCTCAGCAGTGCTTGTGCCAGTCCTGATGTTCTCCCTGCCTGCTGAGAAAACCTCTGCTGTAGGATCTGTTCTTCAAAGGGTTAGGCACTCCTGATAAAGGCTTCCCCCTCTCCCAACAACCTCCCATGGTCAATACACAACAGGGCATTGCAGCAGAGTGCTGTCTCACACACAACTCCCACACAGCTCTGCCCACATACTTAGATTTTGGTAATAAATAATTTGATACTCTGGATAATTCAGATAGTTTGGGAAATCTGAATCGGTCAAGCTGTTGGTGGACAGCATGCTTGGATTTGTGCACGTGAGGTAAAGAAGGGCTTGTGGTGATAGGATGACAGGGAATGGATTGAAGCTTGAGGAGGGGAGATCTAGACTGCAGATTGGGTGGGTGTCAGCTCTGCCTCTGTTCAGCAGGGCCACAACCAGCAGCCTCAAGTGAGCAGGTCCCACTGCGGAACTCCATCCAGCACAGCCCAGTGAAGCCTTTAGGGCTGAATGTAGGGCAGGTATTTGCTCTGGTTGCACCTGCTGAACTGTGTGTGCAACTAAATCCCACACACCAGCACCTTCCTCAGGGCAGAAACACATCCTAGGTCTTGATCCCTTTGTTAAAATTTCAGTGAGGGTGGGGAGACACTGGAACAGCTTGCCCAGAGAAGTTGTGGATGCTCTCTCCCTGGAGCTGTTCAAGGCCAGGCTGGATGAGGCCTTGAACCACCTGTGCTAGTGGGAGGTGTCCCTGCCCATGGCAGGGGGTTGGAACTGGATGATATTTCAAGCTCCTTCCAAGCCAAACCAGGCTGTGCTTATCTGCATCTATGAAGGCAGGCATATAAATGTGAAAAAGAAAGTCTAATCACTTTAATTCACTGAAATTCACTTGAGTGACCTGTACTAGTGGGAGGTGTCCCTGCTTATAGCAGGAGGTTGGAACTAGATGATCTTTGAGGTCCCTTACAACCTTATCATTCTATGAGTCTATAAATATATTTTTTCTCTTGCTGCTTTGCTGTACTTTCAGCTTTCACACTAAGATACCTAGAAGGAGACATTCCCCATGCCTTACTTACTTACTTCCTTAGTAAAAGTACTGATGACATTCACCATCCGCTTCTAGAGGAAGCAACCAGGTCTGTATTCTTCCAAATGACATTAGGAAAAACTTCCTTATCTGAGAGAGCAGTGAAGGGTTGGAAAGGGCTGCCCAGGGAGGTGGTGGAGTCACCATCCCTGGAGGTGTTCAAGAAGCTGTAGGTGTGGTGCTCCAGGATATAGTTTAGTGATTGTGGTTGGACTCAATGATCCTAAAGGTCTTTTCCAGCCTTAGCGATCCTATGATTCATGGTCCTCATGCACCTCCCTGCCCACGGCTTGCTCCTTGGTCAGTAACTGCTACTGACTCTAGCACTGTCTGTAAAAACACAGCCCCAAACACCCCCCACATCATCACCTCTCTGCCATGGCATGGGGCCCTTTCCTGGCACCCTTGCAGGCACCTCCCCCACTTCCCAGCCACAAGATTCTTTGGCTTTGTCAGACAAATAGGAAATTGCTGCCCCCAAGGCCTATGAATAACAAAGGTGGTGACAAGGCTAAGAAAACACAAGGAAAGCTTAGGCTTTGCAGATGCCACATGCAGCTGGCACCTTCAGATGAGAAACGCAGACTTTAACAGGACTTCTGCTAGCAGCAAAGAGCACACAGGGCCAGCTTTGGCTGGTGGCCTCGCTGAGGGCAGCAGTGCTGCTGGCTACCGAGGGTGACTAGTGGGGGTCTAATGCAGACACAGTGCCTAGTGGGGGGGTAGTGCAGACACCGTGACTAGTGGGGGGCTAGTGCAGACACAGTGACTAGTGGGGGGCTAGTGCAGACGCAGTGACTAATGGGGGGCTAGTGCAGACACAGTGACTAGTGGGGGGCTAGTGCAGACGCAGTGACTAATAGGGGGCTAGTGCAGACACAGTGACTAGTGGGGGGCTAGTGCAGACGCAGTGACTAGTGGGGGGCTAGTGCAGACGCAGTGACTAATGGGGGGCTAGTGCAGACACAGCCTTGCAGGACCTCACACCAAGGTCCCAGCAGTTTCCCCAAGCCTGGAGCACCAAGTCCCACGTGTACAGGACCACCGCTCCAAAGGGGTGGGATTCCCCACGGCAGCAAAGAACAGCGTGTTCACTGCAACGGGGAGGACTGCACTGACCTCTTCCCAAGCCTGCCTCAGCCACCACCTCAGCTGCTGTCTCACCTGGTGGCCACCAGGACACCCACGCTTGACAGGATTCCAGGCACGGTGCAGGTTCGGGTGGGCTGAGGATGGTTGAAGGGGGTTGAGGCAGGCTGAGGCGAGTTGAGGCAGGCTGAGGCGAGTTGAGGCAGGCTGAGGCAGGCTGAGGCGAGTTGAGGCAGACTGAGATGAGCTGAGGCAGGCTGAGGTGAGTTGAGGCAGGCTGAGGCGAGTTGAGGCAGACTGAGATGAGCTGAGGCAGGCTGAGGTGAGTTGAGGCAGGCTGAGGCAGGCTGAGGTGAGTTAAGGCAGGCTGAGGCGAGTTAAGGCAGACTGAGGCAGGCCGAGGCGAGTTGAGGCAGGCCGAGGCAGGCTGAGGCAGACTGAG
>VWYK01113232.1:5181-15459 GCA_013399775.1 Semnornis frantzii | reverse complement strand
ATTTGTATATATCAAATCTCTCTGATAGCAGTTAGTCACTGTCACCACTGATGCTGTGGCAAAAGTCCCAGACTGGACTCAGCAGCAGATGGGAACCAGATTCAGGAGCTGGACTCTGGAACTGGATTCAGGAGCTCAAGAATTGAGACTGAAGGCAGAACAGAGTCTTCCTTGGATGGCAGCCATTCAAAAAGAGTAAGAGGCAGCAGCTTGAAGCTCATGATCCCTCAGCTTTATGCTGAATATGATGTGTATGGAGTGGAATACCTTGTTGATCAGGGCCACCTGAACTGTCCATTCCTTCCTAGTAGTTGTGGCCTTTCACCTCCATGTAGGACAAAAGATTAAGCAGTGTCCTTGATCTGCATAAAAATTCTTGGTACCAACTAGAAAACTGTCTGAGAAAACATGCTGGCAGTTTCAGAAAGTGCACTTACTTAGAAGATAGCGAGCTGAAAATCAAATCATCAAACAGAATTTGTGCTATTCTAAGTGAAACTGGGACAGTGGGCCTGGGGGCCAAGGCACTGCTTCTGAAGAAAGAGGATGAGTGGTACAGAAATGGGCTCCATCTCTCTAGATTACACCCTGCAGGGTAGGAGGAGCACAGTATGTCAGAGAGGGGACTGAAATAAGGCTCTGCAGATAAAGCTGCACAACACCAATGCTGTTTGCAGCTTTACTGGTGGCTCGCCGCTTCTGCTTGTAACAATTTGTAGCTGGAAGTAAAACAATGACCAATTAATCATCTTAATCATAGAAACATTAGGGTTGGAAAAGACCTCTGAGATCACCAAGTCCAACCTTCTTCTGAACATCTCCCCATGCCCATGTCCCTGTAGTGCCACCTCCAAGTATGGTGACTCCATCTCCCTGGGCAGCCTGTTCCAACGCCTGACCACTCCTGCAGGATCAAATTGTTCCTAATGTCCAATCTAAACCTTTCCTGGTGCAGCTTGAGGCCATTTCCTGTCACCCTATTGCTAGTTACGTGAGAGAAGAGACCAACACCAACCTCACTCTAACCTCCTTTCACAGAGCTGTAGAGAGCANCCCAGACTAGAACTCAGCCGGGCTGCAAGTTAAGAGATGAAGCTCTATTTACAGCTCAGCACAATATACAAGCAGAGATATACACTATGTACAGGAATATTTACAGAAATATACAAGGTAAAGGTAATACAGACACACAACTCCCCTCCCAGAAATCAGAGACCCCAGGAGGGGCTCCCAACCACCCTTCCACCTTCTCCCGACTCCCACACCTTACCCCAAGGTTTGCCTTACACGCAAGGAGGATCGGCTGGGGAGGATTAGAAGAAAAGTGGTTAGTGAAGTTATTCAGCAGAGAGGAGAAGCCAGAGCTGCTAGCCCAAGACCCATGTGCCTCATGACACCCAGACTGCCAGCTCGAGACACTCTCTTATCTTCTTTGTTTTGGGTTCCTTATTCCTAAACATCTCAGCAAGCCTATGAGTGAAGCAGACATCACCACTGTTTTCCTTCACAGCCTAGAGTATAATTTTCTCTATTAAAATATGCCAATTAGCTCAAACCAGCACACCTTCTTACACGGCAGCGACACAAACTGGACATACACTGGACAGGGTAAATCCCCTCTGAAGCTGCCCAGTTTGCTTTTGGAACATTGAACACTGCTCAAGTACTGAACCCATCTTGTGACAGTTGTTTGATTAACATACCTAAAGAAGGGAATGCTCCTAAGGGCTGCGCTGCTTTTACTCAGCGGCGTTGTTAGTTTCCTTCTGTCTCCAACAAGGGGACTTTTTTATTTTCTGCAGACGGGTTGTGCTTGTTTTCTGTTCCCTATGGAAGGTAACCACCAGGCTCTGCTTTCATTTTAATACAGCTTTATACAACGAAAAAGTTGGTGTGAATGAGCGGAAGAGGAAGCGCAGAACCACCATAAGGTAATGCATGGGTAGGCTGCTACGTATTAGAAACCACTTGGAGTAAGATGTTTCTTTTCCCTTGGGTTTGAAATTGATATCTGTAGCGAGTGGTTTCAAAATGTTCCACTGTTTTGAAACACTCTAATGAGAAATAACAGCACAAATCCCAGTTTGCTCCAAATATAGTACATCGTTGGGTTGGTTTTTTGGTTTGTTTGGGTTTTTTGAATAAAATTTTTCCTTCAACATCAGACAACACATCTTAATATATAAAAAAAAAAAGGGTATTACACTTCTGTTCAAATTTTAGAGTACTTATACAGTGAATAAGGTTTCAGAACAACCACCTTGTCATTTTGAGGCGTTCTGTATTAAACCAAAATTGTTTTACCAGGGAATTGGGCTCTGTGAGGATAAATTTTCACACATACTATTTCATCTCTGTCCCTATCTGGAATTCCCAAAGGAACACTTGAATGAAATAAAGGGAAAGTACAAGGGTTCTGTGAAGCCTGTTTTCACCTCTCTAGTGGCCAACATTTGCCACTTATCTAGCCTTAACTCCACATGGAAATGAAGTAAGCTGGTAAATTATCTGGAATTCCCAAAGGAACACTTGAATGAAATAAAGGGAAAGTACAAGGGTTCTGTGAAGCCTGTTTTCACCTCTCTAGTGGCCAACATTTGCCACTTATCTAGCCTTAACTCCACGTGGAAATGAAGTGAGCTGGTAAATGGTATTACCAGGACAAATACTGAATAAGCAAAATGAAAACATGGGGTACTTCTTCTCATTGAGCTATCCCAGACTTTTATAATCCTGTTCAAATCTTAGTGTACCTATACAGTGAATAAGGTAGCAGAACAAACACATTGTCATTTTGAAGGCTTCTCTATTGAATCAAACTTATTTCACCAGGGAATTGGGCTCTGGGAAGTTTGAGAGAAAATTTTCACATAGAATATTTCATCTCTCTCCCTATCTTCTCTCACTGGATTCTCTGGAATTCCCAAAGAAACACTTTAATGAAATAAAGGGAAAGTACAAAGGTGGCCAACAACTACTACCTATCTAGACTTAACTCCATGTGGAAATGATGTGAGCTGGTAAATTGTATTACCAGGACAAACAGTGAATAAGCAAAATGACAACATGGGGTACTTCTTCTCATTTAGTTATCCCAGACTTCTGTAAGTCCCAGAATTCACTCAGAGGACCTCCAAGAATCTATAGTATTCTTGTGCAGGAAGGGAAGCCTTGGTCTGGGCACAACCCTGGTGCTGTCAGGCCCAGCCCATTATAATGAGTTTCCTATTCTTTCAGCAGGGATACTTCCCAATGCACTGAATCACCTGCCAGAGATGTAGGCTGTTGTATAGTCCCACAGCCACAACACAGACCTTCTTCTTGCATTCAACGTGAGGCTTCTTTGTTGAGTCTTTAATATAAGGAATAAAATCAAGATGTGATTTATCTCTGTCCAAAGGAATGCTTCTTAACTAGGAGCAAACTGGGGATGGGACATAGAATCATAGAATGGTAATGCTGGAATTGACCTCAAAGATCATCCAGTCCCACCCCCCTGCCACAGGCAGGGACACCTCCCACTAGCACAGGTCACTCAAGGCCTCCTCCAACCTGGCCTTCAACCCCTCCAGGCAGGGAGCAGCCACAACCTCCCTGGGCAACCTGTGCCAGTGTCTCACCACCCTCACTCCAAACAACTTCCTCCTAACATCCAGCCTGAATCTCCCCTCTGCCACTTCAAACCCCTTGTCCTGCCATTCCCAGACCTTGTCAATAGTCCCTCCCCAGCCTTCCTGGAGCCCCCTTCAGATCCTGGAAGGCTACTCTAAGGTCTCCTGGAAGCCTTCTCTTCTCCAGGCTGCAGAGCCCCAGCTCTCTCAGCCTGTCCTCACAGCAGAGCCGCTGCAGCCCTCTCAGCATCTTTGTGGCCTCCTCTGGACTTGCTCCAACAATTCCATGTCCTTCCTGTGCTGGGGACTCCAGAACTGTACACAGTAGATACTTCATAGCTCATTTGCCCAACATAGCACCTCACAAAAGGTGAAACACTACTCTTGAAAGGCCAGTTTCTCCTTTCAGCTTCTCTACAAGACAGGAAGGACCTAACTAGCAGTGTCAAGACCTTGGCCAGTTTATGCAATATGGGCTACATGGGAGCTGTGAGTTGCCAGTAGTTGTAGTAAAGAAGAATTCACTCAGAGGTCCTCCAAGAAGCTATAGCATTCTTCCACAGGAAGGGAAGTTTTTATAAGCTCCAAGGTGTTTTCTCTTGCCTAGCAGAGTCCCCTTGAAGCTCATCTAACATTGTGGGGTTGGGTGGTGGTTTTTAAAAGCTACTGAGGCAATCAGTCCTTGTATTTGTTTAGACTGGATGTTAGGAGGAAGTTCTTTACAGTGAGAGTGCTGAGACGCTGGCACAGGTTGCCCAGGGAGGTTGTGGCTGCTCCCTCCCTGGAACTGTTCAAGGCCAGGTTGGAGGAGGCCTTGAGTGACCTGTGCTAGGGGGAGGTGTCCCTGCCTATGGCAGGGGGTCGGAACTGGATGATCTTTGAGGTCCCTTCCAACCTTACCATTCTATGATTCTATGATTTTTCAGTTATTTCTGCTTTTACATGTAACCCTGCTACACTGGGTGTATCAAACATGGAAGATTGTCAAAGGTACAGATGATTAAAGCAAAGTTCAAGACCAAATACCATACAGTAAGAAAATATTGTTCCTTTTAAGGCAAGGACCTCAAACTAAGGACTTAATCTGAACTGCAGCCTTACTCTTATCAATTCTTAATGGATGTTCAAAGCCAAGCTACAGGTAAAAGAGGAGTCCCACCAACCAAATTGTTAGTCATACCTTGAGCAAAAACTACCTCATTTCAATTCATGGAGGTTGTTTTATTTCTCTACTTTAATTAAAAAAAAAACCCAAACCCTAAGAAACTGTTAGCCAAAACTAATTGTGCTTCTACAGTTCTGTGTGAGCAGAATACCATGCTATTAGTCAGGTAGCATTGATGACACTGCTAACTATTTCAAAACAGACCTATAAACAAAAGACCAGCAACGTATTACAGATGAACTAATGAAATCAGAAACTCGAGCTCCAACAGACAGTCTGGATATTTCTGTAACAAAAACAACTACCTGCACCTTTCCAGAGCAATGCATGCGGTGCCCTCTTGTGTCCAAAGAGATCGCAGCTACTGCTGAAGCCAGTCTAGGATGGGTCCTGCTGGTGCACAAGCGCTTGGCAGATGTTCTTTGTTTTCAGAGAACAGCTAACACAGACATAAAGGAAATTCTTTTCGACAGTAAGAAAAGATAGAAGTCTTAACGTGTTTTGTCTGTTGAACCACTTAACTCAGTTCACTGCTCATTGNTCAGCACAATATACAAGTAAATATATACAGTATAGACAGGAATATTTACAGAAATATACAAGGTTAAGGTAATACAAAAACACAACTCCCCTCCCAGAAATCAGAAACCCCAGGAGGGGCTCCCAACCACCCTTCCACCTTCTCCCCACCCCCACACCTTACCCCAAGGTTTGCCTTATGCGCAAGGAGGATCGGCTGGGGAGGATTAGAAGAAAAGTGGTTAGTGAAGTTATTCAGCAGAGAGGAGAAGCCAGAGCTGCTAGCCCAAGACCCATGTGCCTCATGACCCAGACTGCCAGCTCGAGACACTCTCTTATCTTCTTTGTTTTGGGTTCCTTATTCCTAAACATCTCAGCAAGCCTATGAGTGAAGCAGACATCACCACTGTTTTACCTTCACAGCCTAGAGTATAATTTTCTCTATTAAAATATTCCAATTAGCTCAAACCAGCACACAATGATGATTGCTAAAACAGATTGCCATCATCTCTGTGATTTCTAGTCATGCTCTAGCACCTTCTCTACAGCCAAGTGAGATGCAGAACTTGATGCAACACACAGTGTTTCCCAAATGGTTAAGTGATGCACCTTGGAACTCCGCTTCGTTGTAAACCCAATTTGATACAACTCCGCTGACGTGAATTTGCCCAACCCCTCTGATGCTGCAGTGACTGGGACAGACTTATTCCAATTACTGTGGTCTCATCACTCACCTCTAGTTAGCAGCTGCATCTCTCAGAGAATATCAAGATGCACAAAAAGTTCTTACCACTGAAATTGCACCAAACTTTTGCCTTTAAATTACTCTGTGCTGAAATTTTATGTGCCGTTTGTGACAGCAAAGAAGCAGTGCACTTAAGAGTTTCCTTTATGCATGAAAAGAGGAAAGGAACCAAGTCACTATCTTCAGTGCTGTTACTTGACCTTTCTCTTGAACTATTGTTGAAAGCTTGAATGTGTCAGGAAAGTTTTTAAAGGTGACATTTTATCCCTTTATACAGTATTGCTGCCAAAGAAGCCCTAGAGAGGCACTTTGGAGAACAAAGTAAGCCTTCTTCTCAGGAAATTATGAGGATGGCTGAGGGGCTCAATCTTGAGAAAGAAGTTGTGAGAGTTTGGTTTTGCAACAGAAGACAAAGGGAAAAAAGAGTGAAGACAAGTTTACATCAGAATGCCTTTAGTTCTGTTATCAAGGAGCATCACGAATGCCAGTAGAGCTTTTTAACTGTGTAGATGTGGATTTCTGTTTTGCTTTTTGTGAATACTGTAAATAGAAATGTTGGGTTAAAAAAAAAAAAAAAAAGAAAAGAAAAAAGAAAGAAAAAAAGATAGAAAGAGATCAGTAACCCAGGTGTGTTTCTTGGTAGCTAGCCAGTGTCACAGGCAGTGTGTTGTGGAGGATTTGATTTTAATGTAAAAAGGTTGGAAGCAAATTGAGTGCTACTGCATATATATGGCTGGAAACAAATTAAATGCTACTGCATAGATTTAAAGAGTTGCAGGTCTCCACTTAACTGCAATAAATCTGTGATGCAATACTCAACTAGAAATGCTTTCCAAGTTCCCCAGCTACTTGCAGTTAGCCTGTGCTGTGCCTTCCTTGCACCTACAGTACATTGAATGGAGAACTCTGTGTAGGGACTTTAAGCATGAGGAAACAAAGCCTTTGTGTTGTTCCTATGTGAAGAAAGGTTGCAAAGCTTCATAGCAGCAGCTATAGTTATGAAAGGCTTTTACCTCTGCATGTCAGTACATAGGTACTATATTCTTAACTGACACCAATCAGCTAATTGTGCTAACCTTGCTGAGACTGGATGGCATTAGGCTGAAAGCAGGGTCCCATCTCCAGCAGTGAACCCACCAAACCGAGCATGAGAAATTAGGCCTCCAAAGACAAGAAAATGAATAAGTGACCCAAAACAAGCTGTAGTGACACTGCTGAATATCTAGTTACAGCTACAGATGGGACAGACCCAGGAGATTTTGTGTCACTTGATCTGTGAGCTGGGTAAAAGAACACTACCTAGAGAACTGCCTTTCCAAAGGACAACTTAAACACAGCTACCTGCTCACAACTCCTGCAGAGCTGAGTGAGTCAGTTCAGGTAAACTTCCTGGGTAACCTCAAGGCAAAACTGTTAGAAATGTGCCATAATTGCTGGCATTAATTACAGCAGAGTAATCTCACGGAGTACACTTAAGTACAGAGGTGCCAATAGCATTCCTACTGTGTGGTTTGTCTTATGGAATCATAGAATCATAGAATGGTAAGGCTGGAAGGGACCTCAAGGATCATCCAGTTCCAACCCCCTGCCATAGGCAGGGACACCTCCACTAGCACAGGTCACTCAAGGCCTCCTCCAGCCTGGCCTTGAACACCTCCAGGAGGGGAGTACCCACAACCTCCCTGGCAACCTGTGCCAGTGTCAGTTTTCAGGTAATCCTTTCCTGCCTTAAGTGGGTGCCAAGTAGAAGTGACTTTAATGCTTATTATCAGAATTAATTTTTGCAAATTTATTATAGAATCATAGAATGGTAAGGTTGGAAGGGACCTCAAAGATCATCCAGTTCCAAACCTCTGCCAGAGGCAGGGACACCTCCCACTAGGACAGGTCACTCGAGGCCTCATCCAGCCTGGAGCTGAACACTTCCAGGGAGGTTGTGGAGCACAGAATCACCCAATGTGATCTTTTGATCACATTGGTTGATTCTGTGCTCCACAACCTCCCTGGGCAACCTGTGCCAGTGTCTCACCACCCTCACTGCAAACAACTTCCTCCTAACATCCACTTTCAATCTCCACTCTGCCACTTCAAACCCTTTGCCCCTTGTCCTGCCATTCCCAGACCTTGTCAATAGTCCCTCCCCAGCCTTCCTGGAGCCCCCTTCAGATACTGGAAGGCTACTCCAAGGTCTCCTGGAAGCCTTCTCTTCTCCAGGCTGCAGAGCCCCAACTCTCTCAGCCTGTCCTCACAGCAGAGCTGCTACAGCCCTCTGAGCATCTTCATGGCTCAAACTTTGGTTATTTAAATAAGAGTATCATGGTTTTGTTATAACTTCAGTCAGGTTGCAACAACGTCAGTCAAGTTGCAACAGAAAGCTGATAAAAAAGTTTTAGTTTGATAGACTTAGCTATAGAAATTGGGATATACTTTTTCCCTTACCTTAAAAATATTTTACTTGAGGGAGAAAAACTAGAGAATTGTCAGTGTTTCGATTGCTTTGGGCTTTCTCTGTATGTTTTTTGTTCTGTTGGTTGGGTTTTTTTCTGATTAAATATATGCAGAGTCATACTTACACCAAAGACAGGATGTTAAACTAAAACAAGAAGGCACTTGTGCTCTGAAACAAGCACACAAAGCATTTATTACATTGCATATTCCTACTCCCCACTAATTGAGAACAATCCCTTGTTAGCCTCTAGCCTAGAGATAATGGCTGGGGGCAGGGGGGTGGGGGGCAATAAACAGTGCCAGAGCTCCACCTATCAGAAAGACAGGCACTGAGAAACCAAATGAATGGCTTTAGTGCTCCCCAGGGACAGATTATCCAGCCATCTCATCAGCCCTGCTCGTTGTTATTAGGAAAGTCCATTACCATACATGCACTTCTGACTGTTTTCCCTAGGACTGAAATTGAGTACATGCAAGTACTAACATCTAGATACACTTTACTTTCTACCATGATTTAGGAATTGTCTAGATACTAGGCCCACAAAAAGGCAAGTTTGATGTTCAAGACCACTTGGAAGCAGTGTGTACAAGTCAAGCACTATCTATTCTACATTAAATGATCTCTGATACCTATTACAGTGGCTATAGGTATATTCAGCTATGGAAATCTGGTTCCTGGACTTAAAAAAAAAAACCCTACAATTATTTCATGAGTGAATACATTGCTATAATCCCTTGGTTTAGAAGAAAACTTCAACTTAATAACTCAAATGGAAGGAATTGTGTCATTTACTCTCTTCAGGCTGTTCTCAGCACTAGCATAGCTCACTTGCTACAGCAAGCCATATAATCACCACATATATATCAACACATCAAACTTTCCAAACTGATGGAAGACAAATAGATTTGAGATTAGGACTCAGTAAAGGTGGTGGCACACATTTGTGTACCTTTCATGTTACTTAAGCTAACGTTATGCATGTTGAAATTGCTCTCTGTTATTCAGATTCCAACTTTTCTGAATTATAAACAGCTTCCTAGAAATGATGTTAAGCCTGTACCTTCCCAACCCTCCATCCAATAAAGTATTCTTACACATTTGTATTCCAGGTAATGATTTGTAGTTGTTCTGGTAATCCTTTTTTTGTTGGTTTTTTTTTCCAGTTGTGTATCATGCTGTGCTCATTCTTCTGTTAACAGTTAACTGAAGAGCAGACTTACCATAACATTGTGGTTTCTAGGCTTATATAAAGTCTCACAAGAGAAGGCTAATTACAGAAGCATAGCAAACTGACAAAAAGTCTACCTGGGGGGAGCAGCCACGATTTAAACACATTGTAGAAATACAAATTAAAGCAGAACTGTTTAAAGAAAGCAAGCTGGATATGACCAATATAATGCACTGCAACTGCAGTCCTGAGACTGAGTTTTCTCTGTAAGAACAACTTACTGGGTGCTTGGCATTGATCACTCTGGGCTGAGGAAAAAACCCTAGATGAGACTTTTGAAGAGGAGCTTTATAAACCTGCAAGCAAGAGCTTAGTTGGCAATTTGACTAACACAGGCTGCACTATTCTTCAGAGTTTTGTTGGTTTTTTTCCTTGCTGCAACTTTTACTGTGGCAGCTTTTGGTAGGGTGTTAAAATCAGAACAGAGGGCAAAACGCAATGCTAAAACAATACATAAACCTGTGGTTCACCTGTCTCCAAAGAACTGTGTGACATTTGGTCCCCCTCATTTGAAGAATAGAACTAACCTAGGAAAATTCCACCAAGCTTTGTGGCACAGTC
>VWYK01113230.1:0-10200 GCA_013399775.1 Semnornis frantzii | reverse complement strand
TAATACTAAACTCCACAACGTCATGATCCCTGTTGCCAAGGCTGCTCTTGACCTTAATGTCCCAAACCAGTCCTTTATTAGTTAATATGAGATCCAGCAGCGAACCTCTCCCAGTTGGTCCTTCCACTACCTGCATCAGGACATTATCATCCATACACTGCCTTTTGGACTGAATGTGTCTGGCTGTTTGGGCACTCCAGCAAAAATCAGGGTGATTGAAGTTGCCTATGAGTACCAAAGAGTGTGTTCTAGAGGCTACCTCTAGTTGACCGTAGAAGGCTTCATCAGCCTCTTCTGCTTGATTTGGTGGTCTATAATAGACACCCACAATAGTTTCACCCCTCTTTCCACAACCTTTAATTCTCACCCACAAGCTTTCAACCTGTTCTACCTCCTCCCTTGCATAGAACTCAACACCTTTCAGTTGCTCTCACGCATAAAGAACACTGCCACCACCTCGCCAGGCTGGTCTGTCTTTCCTGACTAGTACATAGCCATCCATGACAACATTCCAGTCACAGAAGCTGTCCTACCATGTGTCAGTGACTGCAATTATATCACAGTCATGCAGCCTAATGCAGATCTCCAACTCCTCCTGCTTATTCCCCATGCTCCATGTATTGGTATATAAGCATTTCAGTGAGGGAGTTAATCCATTAGTTTTCAATCTTGCCACCTGGCCATTCTCAGCCACTCCATCTCTACCAACCTACCAGCGAGTGCAGCACATGACTCCAACACCTCTCTCACAGACACTGGTATGTTGCATCCAGGCTCCTTTCTAGTGACTTCAGTTTCACTCCGTCCCATTTTCATACCTAGTTTAAAGCTCTGACAACGAGCCCTGCCAAATCCTTTCCTAAACTCCTTTCTCCACTATGGGATAGGCTATTCCCATCTGCTGCCAACGGGCTTGCCCTCTTGTAAATCAAGCCATGGTTATAGAACCCAAAACTCTGCCAATAACACCAGGCTTGGAGCCAGGTATTAATCTGCTGGCACATCCTGCCTAATCCCTCACCATTCCCCACAGCTGGAGGGGTGGAGGAGAACATGACCTGTGCTCTTGATCCCTTGATCAGATGTCCCAGGGCTCTCAAATCCTTCTTCATTGTTCTTGGAGGAATTCTTCCTGTTTCATCACTGCCTATGTGAAACAACAAAAAGGAGATAATAACCTGAGCACCACACTAAGGAAAGGAGCTTCTTCCCTACATCTTTAACCTGGGCCCCTGGGAGGCAAGAGGGGGCCCCCTGTGTTGCAGGTCTGGTCTGTATATTGGGCCTTCTGCTCCCTTAAGCAGCAAGTCACCAATAACAATGACTCATCTTTTACATTTTTTACTGATGAGGTTTTAATGCAGGGTGCAGTTCGACTAGACTTTGGTGACAGTTCTGAGCAGGAAAAGCCATCATTCTCACCACTGTCCAGTTGCCCTGGCAGAGCACTGTACCTGTCTGTCATGGGTTAGGAACTCACCACCACCATCCCCTTCACTATTGGAATTTACCAGACTAGCTCAGATGGCTCGGGAGCAAGATGAAGCTATATTTAGAACAAAGCAAAATTTACAAGCATATATAAACAATATGTTTACAAGTATTTACAATTATATAGAAATTAGAAATAATATAGAAATCCAAACTCCATTACAGACAAAAGAAACTGCCTAGAAGGGCTCAAAGCTACCTCCTCTTTCTCCCTCTACCTTCCCAGACAGACAAGCAAAATAACCAGAAAAGCCTACACTATTTCCTGTTAGCTGAGATTAGTGGAAAGATGTTAGAGTGGAGTGAAGAGGAAGCAAACAGATCCATCGATACGGACCAGAGTGGGCAAGATTATTTAGATTTTGGCTTTTTATCCCTCTCGGCAAAGTAATGAATGATAGAGACTTTGTAATTATTTTCTTTTCACAACAAATGATCTATTTTTGCCCATTAAAATATTCCAATTAGCTTCAAACCAGCACACTGTCCTTGTCTCCATCTCCATTCTCCTGGCTGTCAACTCCCAAAGTCCCATAACCAACTGTACAGCAGCAATGGGGTAGGTGAGGAGGGCTGAGGACGTTCTGGCATGCCTCTCTGAGAAGAGACCTCTCTTCATTCCCTCTTGTTCCTTATGTTCCCTCCTTTTGGGTGGTGACAGGAGGAGAGGGGGGGCTCCACTACTACTAGAGCCTCTTCCTGCAACCTTGGCCCCAGAGCTTGGTTCCACCAATCTATCTCACTTTCACACTCTCTCTTCTCCCTCTATCTCCTCTCTCAGTTCACACCTGCCTGAGCAGGTCGTTTATTTGATCACACTGTACACAAGCGGTGTCTCTGACTCCTTCTAGCTCAAGCCCCAGCTCGCTGCAGCCAGAGACCTGCACAGCTGCATGTTTGTGTGGGAGCTTGGTTTGAGTTCCCACGTTCTTTCGCTTTGTGCCTCTTGGCCGTGTTGTGGCCATGATTTTCTCTCTGCCCGGGAAGGAACCAGCCCCTGTTTGCCGCTTCCCACTCGTCCGGCTGCCTCCTTCCTGCACACAGCCGTTCCCGCATCCCCCTCACGGCCAGCCACCCTGAGCGAGCGAACTTACCTAGTGCAGGGGCAGAGGCTCAGCACCCTGCCTCACAAGCCGCAGGGCTCCTCGGGGCACGCACAATCACCGCTCGCCCTTCAGCGGTTTTTCACTCCAGCTCTCCCCGCGCACGCTGCTCGCCGGGGCGCGGTGCGGCAGTTCCGGCGCTGGCTCTCCAGAAGAGCGGGCTCGTGCGGCCTCGCCCGCGTTCGTATCTCGCGCGGTAAGCGTGGCAGCGCCCACAGCTGCGTCATCCCCCGCGCAGCCGCGTGAGGGCAGCGACCTTGCTGTCCGTCGTCGCCTTCCGCAGAGCGGTCTCCTTGTGCTTCGGCAGGCGGCCTGTTCGTCTTGTAAGCAGGGCCGCATTAGTCACCGTCCTGCCGGAGCGTCTCACACTGGTGCCATCAGGGAATGTAGAAGCTCCAGGAGGAGGGGATTGTGCCTCCCTATGTTGAACTTCGCACAAAAACTTCACAAACTTGCTGAGAGGCTGACAACCACAGCCTCATTGCAGGTCACTGCAGCAATCTTACCAAACATGCTAGCACGAGACATGAGTAACATTAAGCAAAGAGGTTTGCCATCATTGTAGAGTAATGAGAATGCGCAACTTAAGCAAGCGAAGCTGCAGATCTTTTGCACATTGGAATGAAATCTTGATATTTCCACCAATATGTTGGTCCTGGTATCTGCTATCAGTCTAGAACTAATTTTTGCAACCTTATTGAAAAAGTTGTTAGAAAATCTGCTGCATCAGAAGCTAAGCATTAACAACCTGACTACCTATTCAATACACAATCAACAGTCTAAAGGACAGAAGTCTCTGCATTGTGATGGTCTTTCTTTGGACTCCTGAGGCATTTCTCCACTGCTTTGTATCACATAACTCTTACATAACACATACGATAATGCAGTTTGAGACTGAATTGCTGCAGTCAGTGAGTGTATTTTGGCTCAAGGTTCTGAGCAAACAGTGGCACCTGGCTAAGGACACAGCCTTTTGGCAGCGGTGCAAATAAGAGCACCTGAGAAACAGCACTGTGCAAGTTGCTGCCATGCTTCTACTTTCAATTTAGGTTTCTTGAAGAGAATGAAAAAAGAAGTCAGTAATATTACTACCAAAACCTAGTTGGCCTAGAGGCACACTTCAAGAAGTGCAAATGAGCCAAATAAATTAAAATATCCATTCACACTTCTGTTGTAGGCTCAGTGGTTCTCATTCCTTTAAGCCAGGTGCATTCACATTCCTCTCCTAAGGCTGGTTGGTAGTTGCTCACCCAGGATTTTTGGCAAAAGCACATGTCCGTGAGCTAAGCAACCAGAGTGTGGGGCTTTTTTAATAACCTGTGCTGCCTGCTTTTTTGCCTCCTCTCTAGCACCTGCAACGACCAATCCCTCACAAAATGCTTGTGTATTCTAGTTATTTATTGCACCACTCATAAGGCCAAGCATCTGGTGTCTTTCCTGAAATTAAAAATGAGTGTGGTAAAATCTGTGTTGCCTGATTCTTAAGGATTTAGTCCTAAAGCTGCCAAGTCACATCAGACACATGCGCATCTACATCTCCTCTACCATTAAGCACTTAAGAGAGGCAGACTGGCAGCTTACTGCCAACAGTTGCCTTCATTACAGATCTGTACCATCACCACCTCCCTTCCCTGTAACATGCTGCTGCTTTGCATCCCCACTATTACACCTGTCATGCCATCAGTATCTCTAATTTACTTCCAAGAAAATCAGCTGGGCCTGTTTTGTGCAAAGTACAGAGTACAAAGGTTTGTTACATCTCCTTTGCTGTATCAGCTCTGCTAAGCAGATTAGAGCACGTGAGTAACCAGTTTGGCAGAGGACAGAGGGGCTGGAAATTATGAGTATCTAGGGTAAAAACTCTTATCTCTTGGGGGTAGATGTGGGAGATACTACTTTGAATGTCTAACACCTTTTTGCCAGCATCTAGCTCTACTGATGGGAAACTGGGAGGACTTGTGCAGAGGCTGTGGCCACTCTCAATCTCTGCCCACTGCCCCGGTGAGTGGAGGCATTCACAGAGGGGCAGCTCAGGGCACAGGAAAAGGCAGCCAGCTTTTCTCATCTCTTGGTCAAACAGAGCAGCAGGATACACTGTATGGTGGTAAAATACAGCAGTGAATGAGACAAAAGCTGAACAACCGTAGTTTACAACAGAGGTCAGGGAGAATCTGATTTGTGCTTTGGCTATGCTCACCGTGTTCATCCTCGTAGTAGAAGAAAGCAAAAATCAATACCTTGAGTCTTAATTGTCTGGTAGAGACACACAGAACCAGATTTTGCAGTCCCAGCAAATGTAATTCTGGATTACACAGAGTTCAAACAGAAATAGCACTAATCTAGAATAATGAATGTTTTGGGATTTTGTTGAGGTTTTTCACAATTTTTTTTGTTCATGTGTTTGGGATTTGTTTGTTTGTTTGTTTGTTTTTTTAATTATTTGGGGTTCTTTGGGGGGGAGCAGGTATTCTGGTTTGTTTTTTTTGGTTGGCTTTTTTTTTTTTTTAATACAAAATATGTTGGATGACATTGGGATAATTTTTACAGTAAAGAAAACATTAAGAACTCAGCCATCGAAATAAGAATGTTTCTTCTGTACTGAGATGCTTTTCTTTGTAGTGGTTTGTTTTCTCTCCTAATCACAATATGTGGTTTTGACATTCTATCCTGCTGCAAAATTCATACTCCAAATCAAGAAGCTTTTAACCAATGTGAATATTTAAGATGGTATTGCTCCATAACCAATATGCCTATCTGTGCTTTATCTGCCTTCCTTCGCTGGCACCTCTGAATTCCCAATCCTCATTTTCAAGTCCTACACTTTTTCTGCAGCCCATGACCAAGTGCTGCCTTCCTACAGGTTCCCCTGCACAGGTGTGGTGCTTATTGGATTTTACAAGGAGTCACTTCAGCATTAAATTGACGGGGAAAAAAACAAACAATAAAGAAATCAGTACAGCTAACTAAAAAATGCAGAAAGGAAATTGGCAGGCAAGACAGTCACAGCAGCCCATGCTAGTCAAGTCTGCCTTGTAACAGGAATTCTTGACTCACCAGGATTTCCAACCTTGTCCTCCATCCCTGACCTTTTTCATTGTGCCATTAGTTTGTCTCCTTTGCTGTTACTCCTAGATCCTACAGACCCTCTCCTTCAGCTAAGATACTGTTTTTTCAAAAATAGTAAGATGCAAAAAATTAATACCGTATTAAAGCTGTGCATCATGAAACATCACCATAACTTTACTCTGCTATTTGCTGTGCTTTAAACCAAGGCCTTAAAATCCAATACCATCTGGCTCAAATTGGCGGGAGGAGAAATCCGTTATTATGCATCAAATAGACAGCCCTTATTCCTGAAACACATAGTCATAAGCATGCACAGTCATAGTAAATACAGTCACATGTGAACTAGAAAGCAGTTTACATTCTGATTACATTGTACAGGTCTAGTGACATGTTAAAAAACACAAAAGCATCAGCAAGTTCAATTAAAAAAGCAGTTAGAAGAAACCTAACTCAAAGGTGATCTATGTGGTGTACTCCTTAGCTGCTTTAAGTTAAACTGCCACATCAGACTGATATATCTATAATTATATAAACCTGTCCTAATCACAGGCCAATGAGTGAGTAGCCCCTTGAAATCCCTAAAAGACTGGAGATGGGAACCCTTCACAAATAGTTTGGGGGTTAAATAAAAGCCTTAGGAGCAAGAGAGATGGTATTTATCCTGTGTTCTTCCTCAGTCTCTCATTTCCAAACTGGCATGCTGTCATTTTATTACCTCTATAATACTCCCCTAAGTGAATGGGTGATGGTAACTTTGCTACCACATCTAAGGAGCTTTGGGACACTTGTAAGAATAGTGTCAGGAAAGCACAAGACACAATTGATAGCAACTTTGAGCTTTCCAGACTTTAAAAAGATAACACCTTTCTCTGAAGTTTAGAGATCTGTCTTGAACTGTTCTCTTTACTTCTATCTTGAAATGAGGTTTGCAGGAAAATCGAGATGTTATACTGGAGAGCAGTAACATACTGGGTAAAGTATGTCATAAACAGTTTGTTCTTCCCTGAAGATGAGTACTCACCTGAAACACTATCCTTTGGCTTTTGGAGTTAGTTTTGTACGCAATTGCTCCAGTCAGCTGAGGCTTTTGCAGAATAAAGTGTTATTTCATCACCAGCTCAGAAGCACCATTCCCAGATATGCTGCAATGTACAAGACATTCAGAGGAAGAGATCTGCATTTTACACAGCTGGCTAGTAAATACAGAGGCTGCCCTGCACTAAGAGGGATTGCTGCTCTGCAGACCTCAGGCAGGCTTTACCTGGCCAAGAGCGACACCGGGAGGAATGCAACCATTTAAAAACAGGGCTCCACTGTGCCCGACGGTAGAAGTCCCTGTTCCAAAAAAGCAAAAGTGTTTCCCTAGTATTTGGAGGAAAGCAATGAGCCGTATGGAGAACAAATGCTAATAATTTTGCAGAAGAGAGACTGTGAAAAAGTATGTGCCTTTGTAATGAGGTACCCACAGGCAACAGTGTTCAAAAATGCAGGATTAGACATACCACTTTTCATCACAAGAAGCATTTCAGTGGCAGCAAAAATTTGCAAACAAGATGCAATTAATCCGTTAGTTCAAACACTAGGTATGTACCAAATAGCCTATTTTGCTGGTCAAGGAATGCACATTTCAGAATACCAAACACAAGACTGAAAAAGAGTCCATACCAAGCCATTGTTTTTACATGAAACAATGAGATTAAGTAACTTTGATATTTAAGTAAATTAAGGTATAAGCCTTAAATCTTCCATCTTTTCCACAAAAGGAACCGAACCTACACTTGCACACGATACAGTGGTGCAGCATGAAAGGGGTAAACAATTCAGAAGACAATGCACTTTGTTATTCTACACTTTATTTTTTTAGACAACTCCTTTTGGGATTAATGCAGAGACTTGGATGGATTAATACAGGCTAGCGACTCTTATATGCAGCAGCTATACATATATCTCGTACAGAAACATAGACAGCTGCCAGGTGTTAGAGTTCTAGCGGCCATGCAGGTTCAAACCCATGCAGCAACACATGGAACTGAATGACAGAAACACCTTGAGTAAAGAATACATCGTAATACAAACAGGTTGGGCTGTTAGTACTGAAAGGTAAGAGTGAACACTTCCACATTTGTTTTCATTTCAGCACTGCAGGACAGCTGTTTGCAAAACCTCAAGGTGAGACCCATTATTGGCAAGCAATAATTCTGGTTCCCAAAAGCAGTTCCCTTACCAACTCGCTATTAGAAACAGCAGCTCACAGCCTGTGGGTCTGACTTTTCATCATTCATTCAAAAACCAATCACTCTGTTTCTCAGGAAAAATGACATTAGTAGCATTTGCATTTTCCTTCAGTTAATAATATAGCAAAAAGAAAGGAAGTTACTTGCAAGACTGTGCCCATCAAGGTCATTTCACAGTAAGCAATACTGTGCTAACAAATGAATTATTGATCATGTGTCATTTAACACTTTTTATTCACTGGTGTTACACATTCAGTGGTAATTAAGTTTATGCAACAGTGGAAGCCAGTGATAGAATTTGTACTAAAACGGCAAGTCCCATTATGCTGCACAGAGTAGTTAAGACACATTTTATGAATTCTCGAATTGCTTTCACTAGATAACTCAGTGAAAGCCAATATAGTTTTAAATGTCTAGAGCTGACTTTCCAAATTAAAGTAGAAATTGAGAAACAGAGTGCCTGCAGTATATTTGAACATCCTTAGTTTAATACTTCATAATCTTAACTGCTTAAAGGCAACTAAATCCCTGCCAAAATCTATTGCAATCTGCAGCTGTCTTTAAAAGGCACTTTGCCCCGAGTCACTTAACTGGAGTCATTCAGCTAGTCACGTCAGCCTGGATTCTTCAACATCAGGTAACTAAACAGAAAAATGGAGGAGTGAAGGAAAAAGCAAAAATCATCTAAGGAATTCAAAGGTGTCTAAGAAGGAGACCAAGCTGCTGCAACACCATACTAGCACTGCAAGGACAACACAGGTAACATGATCTTTGGAATAGTAATTCATATACTCAGCAAAAGTATATGATGCATCTGTAATTAATTTACAGAGGCCATTGTTTACCTACATAAAGTGGATCCAATATGCTTAGACATGGTACACAGAGGTAGTTAAAAAGTGTTTCAAGCTGTTTTCTCTGTAAACTAGTCAAAAGTTTGTGCTGAAGTTGTTACATATTAACCTTTTGAAAAAGGTTAGCAACTTTGCTACAGTCTCCCTCTTGATTACATTCCCAGATTTTTTTCCATTCGTCCTAATTTTCAGATAATTATTTGAAGATGACTATAACATCCAATTTTTGTTCCATTCCATGGCCTTGGTTCACTTGCCTAAACTCAGTTAACCTTATTCCTGTAATTAAACCACTGGACTGGTGAAATTATCCTGTCAAATCTAAAAACCTTTATTTTGTGGAATAGATGTAGCATAATGGTAAATAATAACAAACAGCAAGAAAAGTGAGAAGTTTTTGAAACTGAACAATGAAAATAAGTTCATAGTTAACATTCAGTGCTGCAGAACAATGCTAAACAATACAGCTTCCATAATTTGTTCTACTTTCAGAATAGTTACATTTGGAAATTCGATTGTTTCTCTGTGTTTTGCCAATGATTTGCCTGCTTAGGGAATTTTAGTTCTTTCTATGTGCAAACCCACAATACTCATTCATTAAATCTTTCCTAGTTAGACTGCCAAGCACAAAGAATTACAGGAGAGAGCTCACCTGGCTGTTAAAAGACTCAGTAGGAAAAAAATTTGAACCTCAGGACACAAAAAACTTCAGCTGTTTTCTATGGAAAGTGACATCCAGAATGCCTTCTATCATACAAATATAAGATTCAAAACACTGACTCTAAAAACTAGGTGTTAAAAGAGCAGTCAGCATTGTGGGATGTTTGATCTTTTAACAATGTGGATGACACTGCTAGTGTCTTTGCATCAAAATACATCAGAAGCCACCTCTAGGACATCAGTCCTAGAATTTGAGCCCAAAATGGAAAACTGTACAACATTCAGGTATTGGGGAAATCTGGTGCCTAAGATGTGAGAGGAAATCTCCAACCATGGTCCATTAAGAACCTCAGAAGTTACTCTGTGCAAAGTGAAAAATCAGCCTAGCAGCACCAGGATTTTTCTCATCCTGGATTCTGAGCAAGGCTCTTAAATGAGACAGCTGTAGTCATCAGTGCCCACCAGAAACTTCACTTAAAGGTGAAACACACAAATGCCATTTGGTTTTCCCTGGCAAATTCCCACTGTAATAGTATTCCCTCATAGCTGCNCATAGCTGCATGTCCAGTTACTCCATTCAGTTGTAGGCTGTGACAAACCTTAACTGGCTGTGACTCCTTCTGTTGTTAAGATGAGGTTCCAGTTAACTGCAGCAGCCAGCCTCCTTGCTGAAGGAGAGGCAGGGAGAATGAAGTGGTCCTTTCAGCTTCTCCCAGCTAGCAGCTCAGCGTGTGAAAAGAATATTCTTTGCTGAATATTTGTGCTCCAGAACAGAAAACAAAAACCAAAACA
>VWYK01113227.1:4534-15693 GCA_013399775.1 Semnornis frantzii | reverse complement strand
GGGGTACTGTGTCCTGAGGGCTGAATTTAGACTGCTAGAATAATTCCTACAGCTCTGCCTGAATCCCTGGTACTTCTTTACCTATCATCTTCAGCACATGGCCACAAATACATCTAGCACAAGGTCTGAAGGGTCACACTCCTGGTTCTGTGCCAAAGCAGAGGCTGGTCCTATGCCAACAGTGCACACATTTATCCACATAGACGATGGACATGGCACACACATACTGGAATATCTCAAAATCTCACTTCTTATACTACTGGCAATGCTGTAGGGACATCCCTTCAGCCACATGGAGGGAAAAGGGTGGACGACTGCTGCACATAGCTGTAGGAAGCTACGAAGGATCATACTTGGGGTTCTTCTTTCTCACCTAACACTTCCTGAGTGATCTGGTCCCCTTTGCCTCCCTTTATACTTCATGGAGATATAATTAACACTGTAAAAGGGGTTGCAGAACAGCTCATCCTAAAGGAGATGTTCAAAAGAATTCAGCTGAATCACACCCAAAAGCCTCTCCTTTGACTACAAAGAGTCTGTAGAGCTAGTTTAGACTATAGAATCATAGAATGCTTTGAGGTTGGAAGGGACTTTTAAAGGCCATCTTGTTCAACCCCTCTGCAGTCAGCAGCGACATCTGCAACTAGAGCAGGTTTCTCCAGAGCTCCAACAACCTAACCTGGAATCATTCCAGGGGTGAGAATTCTGCCAGCACTGTGAAGAACCTGGGACAGGCTCTGACCACTCTCAGCATAAAAATTTTCTTGTCTGTAGTGTAAATTTCCTTCTTTTAGTCTCAAACCCCATCACGCCTTGTCCTGTCACAACAGGCCATGCTCGAAGTCTACCTCCAGCTTTCTGATCAGCCCCTTAAAATCCTGTGAGACCAACAGAAAATCTCCCTGGAGCCTTCTCCACTCCAAGTTGAACAACTCCAACTCTCTTCGCCTGGCCTCACAGCAGGGAGCTTCCAGACCTCCCATTATTGCTGTGGTCTCCTCTGGTCC
This sequence comes from Semnornis frantzii, assembly GCA_013399775.1. Lineage (NCBI taxonomy): Eukaryota > Metazoa > Chordata > Aves > Piciformes > Ramphastidae > Semnornis > Semnornis frantzii. Next base: position 14,686 of record VWYK01113227.1, on the reverse strand, counting down.
TGCTCTAACAACTCCAGCTCTCTCACCTGCTGAGGACTCCAGAGCTGGACCCAGCAGTGCTGATTGACTTCAGATGTTTCTCAGATTAAACGATATTAGACTTCACAACGATGATGACCAAAGCAAGTGTATTGCTTTAGCAAACAAAAAAGACAGTAAATCCTAATGCCATTATGGAAATCCTTATCATTTCCTTAATAAATATAAAAAATAATTACCAGAATATCCCTGTGAAGCAGCAGCAACCGAAAAATCACTGTCCCTGTGTTGCCCTTTCAAAGCCAAAGATAACAAATGAGGTGCAACATCATGATTTGGATTTAGGGACAATTTCCTGCCCCAAAGTGTTGTCATGCCCTGGAACAGGCTGCTTGGGGAATTCGGTGGAGCACCCATCCCTAGAGGGATTTAAAAGCCATGTAGATGTGGTGCTGAGGGACCTGGTTTAGTGGTGGACTTGGGAAGTGCTGGGCTAATGGCTGAATTTGGTGACCTTAAATGGCTCAAACATGCTCACCTTAACTGCAATGCAGTGAATATTGTGCTGGTCGCAGAGATGTTTTCAGGTCATTTATGTCTACAAGAACCAGGTTTTCAAGTGCCACCCAGAAAGTGGTGTTTCCATTCTAACGCTGATCTCTGGGATTACTGTTACATGGTTGAGGTGAATAGAGACCTAGCTGGGACATAGATCCTCTCACTGACTGGGCTTTCATGTTCTCCAGGTGTTTTCCAGCCCAAATGAGATAGCAGTGCCATGATATGTGATTACTAATGTCACTCTTTGGAGAGCTTCCAAGCCCACTTGGACATTGTCATCCTGGGCAAACTGCTGTGGGTGACCCTGCTTTAACGGGAGGAAAGGACTAGATGAACTCTGGAGGTCCCTTCCAACTTCCACCGTTCTGTGAGTCTCTGAGAAAACACAATTTTTTGCCAGTAAATGGTCAAGAAGTCTCCTTAGACACTGTTGCATGAATTTTTCACAGGGCAATTGAATCATTCCATGTTCAGATGGGGCCTCTCTAAGCCAGGTTCAATGATACCTATATTGATATTGACAAATGTTTAGATCACTCATAAAGACATTCACTGATGGAAGCTCCACATCTTTTCCAGCAAACCCATTCTAACATTTCCCATTCTTCAGTACCAGAAAGGTGCCCTTGATATCTCAGAAGAGCTCAGTATTCTCAACAGGTCTGTGCCTGGATGAGCTCTGTGAGGTAGGATGTGTTACTTATAGCATCATAGAATGGTAATGGGACCTCAGAGGTAGAAGGGACCTCAAAGCTCATCCAATTCCAACCCCCTGCCATAGGCAGGGACACCTCCCACTAGCACAGGTCACTCAAGGCCTCATCCAACCTGGCCTTGAACACCTGCAGGGAGGAAGCAGCCACAACCTCCCTGGGTAACCTGTGCCAGTGTCTCACCACCCTCACTGCAAACAGCTTCCTTCTAACATCCAGTCTAAATCTTCCCTCTACGAGTTTAAACCCATTGCCCCTTGTCCTGTCATTACAAGACCTTGTCAATAGTCTCTCCCCAGCCTTCCTGTAGCCCCCTTCAGATACCGGAAAGCTACTCTAAGGTCTTCTGGAAGCCTTCTCTTCTGCAGGCTGCAGAGCCCAAACTCTCTCAGCCTGTCCTCATAGCAGAGCTGCTGCAGCCCTCTGAGCATCTTTGTGGCTTCCTCTGGACCTGATCCAACAGTTCCATGTCCTTCCTGTGCTGGGGGCTCCAGAACTGTACATAATTACTTGGATACTTTCTCTGTCTGGGAGGCAAAGAGAGGAGGATTTTTATTACAGCTTTCCCCCCCTTGTTTCCTGTCCATGTAGGGTTCCTGGATGCAATCTATCTCCCACTTACTGAAAACCCACCTACAAACCCAATAAGCATTAATTAATGTTCACTTTCCCATAACAACCAGCTAATGTGAATAGGGGTGCTCATGCTCAGCCAGTCCATTGCTTGCTGCTTTTTAGTCCACCAGTAATATGATTTTTGGTGAATCACAGCAGAAAAACCAACTGAGATGGATGGGCTGTGTCATTCCAGAACTACTAGAGAGCTTACTGGACAGAGATGGAGCACAGTTATAAAACATCCTATCGCTTCTTCCAGGAAACATCCCAAGGCACACCAGGCTGATCAGTCAGCGCTTTGCCTACCATCTGAGGAAGAACAATTTGGTCTTTCCCAGTTTCCCTTCGACATTCACAGAGATTGAGAAGAGACAACAAGCTTCAGGATAAGGGATGAGGTCACGGACACCCTTTATTGCAGCAGTATCAAAAACACTGAGATGTAAACTCACTTCTTGGAAATGCCCAACGCCTGCCTCCTGTAAGAGCCACGTGCCCACCACTGTCAGGTCTCTGACAGCAGCATCCCACTGCTGCCCCTACTTGTCAGGATATGGCTCCCTCTCCCATGACCAGCCGGGTTATTGTCCTCCAACCTCTCATTTCCTGGATCAGAGGAGAAGACGTCAGATTTTTGGGTGGAGAAGGGAGTTAATGTTAAGTAAACCTAATCTGCAGTATAAACCTTGCTCCATGAGTTCAAAGAGCATGTCAGGGAGTGTTTGGGACAGAGTGATAGTTTGTGATGGTTTGGGAGTTCCCTACCCCCTCACACTTTGTAAAATGATCCAGACTAGAACTCAGCTGGCTGGAAGTTAAGGACTGAAGCTCTATTTACAGCTTGGCACAATATACAAGCAGAGATATACACTATATACAGGAATAGTTACAGAAATATACAAGGTAAAGGTAATACAGAAACACAACTCCCCTCCCAGAAATGAGAGTCCCCAGGAGGGGCTCCCAACCACCTTTCCACCTTCTCCCCACCCCTATGCCTTACCCCAGGGTTTGCCTTACGTGCAAGGTGAGTTTGGAGGATTGACCAGGGGGTTTAGAAGGAAAGTGGTTAGTGAGGTTACTCAGCAGAGAGGAGAAAAAGCCAGAGCTGCTAGACCGAGATGCTGTGCCCCAGAGACACTGACTGCCAGCCCCAGACACTGTGTTATCTATGTTTTGAGTACTTATTCTTATACATTTTAGCAAACCTATGAGTGAAGTAGACATCACCATTGTTTCCTATACAGCCTATAGTATANCTCTCTTTCCATATTGATGCACTACACATCCTGGTGACATTGAGGTGAGACTGGGGCATATAGCACAGAAGTACTCAATGGTTTGAGTTGGAAGGGACCTTAAAAGTACCTTCCCCCTCACCATCATGGGCAGGGAGACCTTCCACTAGAGCAGATCTCTCAAGACCTCATCCAACCTAACCTTGAACACTTCCAGGGTGGCCAGTGCTGCTGACTTTGTGCTGCAGTATGTTGCACTGAGTTGATCTGACTTCTTCCTACCAGGAAGAGGGGGAGGGGAGGGGACGGGAGGAGAGAAAAATAAAGAAAAATGAGAGAAAATGAAAGTAAAGGAAAGAAAAGAGAAGAGAAGCAAAGAGAAGAAAATAGAATGAAAGCAAAGAGAAGGAAAGCGAAGAAAAGAAAAAGAAAAGAGAAAAATGAAAAGAGAAAAAAGAAAAGAGAAAGAAAGAAAATGGATGTGAATGGGAAAGAAGATGTGTTTTCTGCTTCGTGGGAAACAGACCTTTGCAGAGCTTTTCAGGGAAGATAGTCAGGGGACACTTTGCTATTTAACCTGACAGCTCTGTAGCAGAGACCATGGGGAAAAAAATTGCAGTGATAAACTGCTCAAGATTTTATAGGCCTTTTAGGAGCAAAAAAATAAACCAAACCAAACCCAATTCCCCAGCAAGTCTCCACTAGTTGAGTTACAGCTAATGTGGCTTATATTTTGCTGAAGACCATGTCAGTTATGTAGGCTTCTCTGTGTAGCTGAGCTTATTTTTATTAACTGAAGGAGAATCTCAGACGCCCAGCCTAGTGAGGGCTGGAAAGCAACCTCTGGAGATCATCCAGTCCAACATCCCTGCTAAAGCAGGGGCACCCACAGCAGCTTGCCCAGCATCACAATGTCCAGGTGGATTTTGAAAGTCTCTGGAGGAGATTCCACAACCACTCTGGGCAGCCTGGTAAAGTGTTCTGCTGACTGTTTTTAATCTTTTCTCTGTGTCTGCTCCTGAAATTAGGTTTAATGTCCCCACAACTAATTTGCAAGTAAAGCTGTGTTGGTTTGAGTCAGTCCTGACTTATTGCCAGCAGGCCAATGCCTAATACACTGGACATCTGCTGAAGGTGGTAAGACATACCCCTGTGAGCCAAAGAGAATAATTGGATGTTCAGGAGGACACTTGCCCTAATTGCCCATGGGTATTTTCACTATTTTAGCTGTTAGAATCTCTGTGGGNAATATTCAAAATCTATCCAGAGAGCTCAAATACATATACACACAAATACACACACACAAACAAACAAAAAAAAAAGGAAAGGGAAAGGGAGGAAAAGCAAAGAAAGATGGGCTTGTGGAAAAGGCTTTAAACCATGCAAAGTCAACACTGGACTGAGCAGCAGAAGAACAGACTCAGCCAGGGACACAGGACACATTTTATTCACTTATGACATTCACTCTATTTTTCCCTTGTTGGTTCAAAGGTGCCAGTTTACTGCAGCTGAATCCAAAGACCTTTTCCATATTCTGGGAAAGCCATATTGAAGGAAGGTATTGAGCAGAGATACAGTGATCACAGAGACTAGGAGTCTTGTGTCCCACTTGCTCCATCTTGCCAAAGAAAAGTCTGTATATGGCAGTTTCAGTGAGATGAAATCCAAATTCTGAGGTCTGAGGTGGATTCAAGGATTTGGGATGTTTCTCTGTATCTGCCATGTATTTGCTAGATGTCTTTGAGCTTTTCCTGTTTGTTCTTCCAAGTCTTCAGAGCTGTTAGTTTCCCTGCCACAAAAACAAATCCAGTGTTCAAGAGAAAATAAATAAATAAATAGATCAAGAAATAAAAGATACTGCTGATTTTTTTTCTTTCAGCAACATGCTACCACTAAGTGGTATAAAGCTATTAAAACAGCTATTGGTCCTGCTCACAGAATCACAGACTACATCTGGCTGGAAGAGACCTCCAAGACCATCCAGTCCAACCCCTGACCTAGCAGCGAAAGGTCAATGCTAAACCATGTCCCTGAGTGCCAGGTCCACACTGCTTAAGCACCTCCAGGGACGGTGACTCCACCACTGCCTCGTGCAGACCATTCCAATGTTTGAGAACCCTTTCAGTGAAGAAATACTTCTTAATATCCAGCCTGAATCTCCCATGCTGCCGCTTGTAGCCATCTCCTTTACTCCTGTTGCTTGACACCAAGGTGAAGAGACTGCCCCCTTCTTGCTCCAACCTCCCTTCTGGTAGTTGTAGAGGGCGATGGAGTCTCCAGAGAGTGATAAGGTCTCCCAAGAATGATAAGGTCTCCTTTATCAATGGTCTGGACATACCAATTTTATCACCAAAAATAGACTCCCTCTTTTGTGAACACCATATTTTCATCTCAATCAGAAAGGATACTGCTCGAAGTATCTGAAGAATCAAACCTGACATTTCAAGTGAAGCTTTAAGCATCTGTAAAGTTTAGCTCCTAAAGGGTCTTAAAGGGTCTGACCATAAAGATGTGATCCTGAGGGAGATGGTTGGGAGGTGACTTAGCAGTAACAGTTTAACAGTTGGACTTGACGATCTTGAAGCCCTCTTCCAATCAAAATGATTCTATGGTTCTGTGATTCTACAATTCCATATTCTTGGTATGTTTAAGTTCCTCCTAATTTTACAGTGAGGTACAAGTATGACTAGCTCATTTAAATGAACTCTCTGCTCAGGGTAAGGAAATTTGGGTAGGAGAAAAATTAAATAAGCAAATAAAATCTTTTGGATCTAGGTAATATTTTTGTCCTTCTGCATTGCTGTGTTAAAGTTGTGAAATGCAGCTTTTGACACAGTTTTCCTGTGCAGAGCATCTGCTCTCCAACTTTTACCTGGAGGGATGGTCACAAAGAAGTTTATTTAATTTCCAGCCCTGGACAAGATTGTTTTTTTTTCCCCCAGGTCCACCTCTTCTAGGTCCAAGCATTTCACTGAAATAATTCACACCTTTGATTATTTCCACTGTTAGTCAGAAAGGAGCAATGCCAGGTATCTCATGGGGAGAGCTGTCTGTCTGCTTCTAAGAGACTTAATCCAAATGTCTGCGATTTTGTCTGAGAGGCATGCAAGTCATGCTGGTACTTACTGTAGAGCAGATGGGCATCTGTTAATTGAGATGCTTCTAAATCAAGACACGTTCTTAGCATGATTCCTCTATAGTCACTACCATTTTGGTCGTTGTTATTTGGGGGAGTGAGAGAAATATCTTTGGGAGTAGGGAAAAAATTCCCCAGGAGGAAGGGCACCTTAGTCAGAGTTGGAAGCTACTTGGTGCATGTAGGTTGCCCGGAAAGGTAGGTCCACTGGGTCTTGTATAATCCATAGAATCATAGAATGGTTTAGGTTGGAAGGGACCTCAAAGACCATCTAGTTCCAACCCCCTGCCATGGGCACACCTCCCACTAGAACAGGTTGCTCAAGGCCTCATCCAGCCTGGCCTGGAACACCTCCAGAGAGGTTATGGAGCACAGAATCACAGAATATGATCAAATGTGATCACGTTGGGTGATTCCGTGCCCCACAACCTCCCTGGGCAACCTGTGCCAGTGTTTCACCACCCTCACTGTAAAGAACTTCTTCCTAACATCTAATCCAAATCACCCCTCTTCCAATTTAAACCCATTACTCCTTGTCTTGCCATCTGACCCCCTGGCAGCTCACAGCCTCTTACGTGAAAGCTGTTTTGATGTCCATCATAGTTGTTGTCTTTGAAGTATAGTGAGAACTGAAGCAACATGTCTTACTAAAAACACTGTCTCTGAAAAGAGTGTTTGGGTGAAATAGCACATCGTGGGAGGAGCAGGATCATAAAATGATCCAATTACACTGCCATGGCCTTCAAAGGTGAGAAAGTTGACTTTACAGCTTCTTTATGTCTTTCTATCTCTCCATCAGGCTGATGTTTGCACAAGACAGCTGTATACTGATGCCCTGGATGGTTTGATCCAAGAGGTAGAAATCAACTCAAAAAAACCCCAAACCAACCAAACAGCTTCTGTGAGTTGTCTGTTCCCTTACCTTCTTTACTGATCTTCTGTAAATTAATTAAAGTGGCTGTGTTTTAATCAGGACTTAATCAGCATTTCTGATTACCGAACGCTACCATTCTGCCTTTGCTATAGCGTCTCAGGAGAGGGGTGGCCTGGCGTGGATTACAAGATCCATACAAAATTTAGCACAATAAAATGCTAATCTTTTGTGCAGAAGAAGCTTCAACAATAATTACAGTTACGACGTGCAAACAGCTTCTTGGGAGGCTGCAGGGCGAGACGTTTGGCTGCCGGCATTTATCTCAGCCCTGGCCTCTTGGGATGGAAAATGGGTTGGAGGTTTCAACTCATGCACATCTTCCCTTGCCATTGATTGATTCAGGAAAGCTAAAGCACACGATAGGAAACTAAGAATCATCTTTGGGGCTCAGGGATTGCTTAAGTGTTTCTGAATGTGTTCACGAGGGGAGGTTGCACACTAGTAAGATTTATGAGGGCTGGCAGCACGCATGCATGTTTGTTACATGATTAATACAGTTAACAGTTCTGAATCAACAACCTCCAAATATTGTCTCACAACTTGCCAAGGAAAATCTGCAATTCCAGCCCATCCAGAGAACAGTAGCAGCTTTTATACTACTGTACTTCAGCATTAGTGAGTTGTCTTGAGACGCTGGTGATGGTGTGGTGGTGGGGAGGTTAGGGGAGAAAGACTGATAGTCTTGGATTAAAAAGAAAGTTGATGAAGAGAACTGAGCAGCTAATAGGTTGGCTTTAAAGTCCCAGCTGTTTTGGGTTTAAAGTCCCAGTGGTGCCAGAGCAATTTCTTCTGTTCCACATCCTCTTGTAGAGAAGGAGAAAATGAACTGGGCCTAAATAGTGAGAAAAACCCTTTTAAACCACATTGCTTGGATTTATAGTCATGGGATGGTTTGGGTGGGGAGGGACTTTTACAGGTCATCTAGTCCAACCCCCCTCCACTCAACAGGGACATCTGCAACTAGAGCAGGTTCCTCGGAGCCCCTAACAACCTGATGTAGAATGACTCCAGGGATGGAGCATCTTCCACCTCTCTGGATAACCTGGGCCAGGGTCTCACTGAGTTTCTTCCTCCTCTTCAGTCTAAATCTCCTTCTTTTGGTTTAAAACCATCACCCCTTGTCCTATCACAACAGGCACTGCTAAAAAGTGTCTCTCCATCTTTCTTATCATCCCCTTTACATCCTGAAAGACCTCCAGAAGGTCTCCCTGCAGCCTTCTCTTCTCCAGGCTGAACAACCCCAGCTTTCTCAGCCCTTCTTCACAGGGAAGGTGTTTCATACTGAACACTCCAGAACTGGACAATGTCCTGAAGTCTTTCATGACTGTCACAGCCCCTCAACTGTGAGCAAACTTGGACATGCCATTCCCATTCTGTGGAATCTGTCTATATCTGAAGATCTGCAGCTCAACACAGCCTGTTCTATATAACAACCAAAACAAGAGCCCCATCTTCCTTTCAAGTATAGCTCCTTGCTGACCTCTTTGAAGTGCAGCACTTTAGGGCAGAAATTATTATGGGAAACAGATCTGCTTGTTTGTAGCACGATCAGAAGGCAGCGGCTCCTCAGAAGTGTTGTGTTCTTGGCAACTTCTCCCACGTCCAGTGTCTGAATTAAACAAGGATCTTGACTGGCTGTTGAAGCAAGGAGACCACTGTTTATTGTACCAATCCATAACATCTTCTTGGCTTTACCCAGTTCTTTTTGTTTGCTATTTGCTTGAGATGCATACCCTCTGCTGCAGAGACCGTATGCACTCACCTGGTTTTTGAACAGCATCTTTGCCCAGAGTGTCAGGGAATCAGAGTTTTGCTTGGAAGAGACTTTCAAGATCATGGAGTCCACCCATTAACCCAGCACTACCAAGTCACTACTAAACCATGGCACTCAGCACCACATCTACACAACTTTGAAATCCCTCCCAGGATGGAGACTTCACCGCTGTCCTGGGCAGCCTTTTCCAGGGCTTCATAACCCTTTAGGGGAAGAAATTGCTCCTCACGGCCAACCTAAACTCATGCAACTTGAGCTTGCTTCCTATTACTAACTGCTTGCAACACTAGACCAATCCCTACCTTTCTGCTACCCGCTTTCAGGGAGCTGTAGAGAGAGAGAAGGCTTCCCCTGAGCCTGCTTTTCTCCAGGTTGAACAACCCCAGTTCCTCAGCTGCTCCTCAGAAGACTTCTGCTCTAGAACCCAATAAATCATAGTGCACAGGCGAGCCTTGTGGATCATTTTTCTAATAGCTTTTCATTAACTTTGTTATCATTTCCCAGAACATATTCAATTCCCTATGCCCCAGAGGCTTCTGGAAGCAGAATATATAAAAGACTCATAATTTTCTTCTTATCTTTTTTCCTAGAAACAGAACAGGTTGAAGTCAAGTGAGATTCTGACATCAGGCAGCATGGACAGCCAGAGAGTTTGGGCATCAGAAAATCTGCAAGAGCCTCCAAAACTGTTGAAAAAGGCTGAACAGCAGCAGCAAAGCTGTAAATCTCAAGACAAATACACTAAGAACGTGTAACAGAAACAGATATTTTCCTCTTGGCTTTGGGAGAAAAAAAGAAAAAACAAAGTTAGAGACAAATTTTGGCTTTCAGCCCAGGCTGGGCACAAGCTCTCCAAGGCCACACAGTGAGCCAGTGGCAGAGCCCTCCTTGCACCCTCTGGGTATCAGTTGTCCCCACTGAACGATGCTACACTGCACCCATGTAAATAACAAATCTAAATAAACTAACACAGAGTCCAAGGAAGAGTCCAAGGAAAAGTCCAGAAGATGTTCCCTCTACTGAGCTAATTAGTAATCCAAGGATTTGGATGGGTAGACATCAGCTGATATTCTAGTCCCCAGCATGGGAAGGGCATGGAACTGTTGCAGTGGGTCCAGAGGAGAGCCACGAAGATGCTCAGAGGGCTGCAGCAGCTCTCCTCTGAGGACAGGCTGAGAGAGTTGGGGCTCTGCAGCCTG
>VWYK01113223.1:9010-20542 GCA_013399775.1 Semnornis frantzii | reverse complement strand
CTAAACAGCCCCAGCTCCCTCTATTNTAAACAGCCCCAGCTCCCTCTATTGCTCCTCATCAGCTTCACTGCCCTCCTCTGCACCCACTCCAGCCCCTCAATGTCTTTCTTGTATGGAGGTGCCCAAAACTGAACCCAGCACTTAGGGATGGCCTCACCAGTGCCAAGTACAGGGGGACAATCCTTGCCCTACTCCTGCTGGTCACACCATTGCTGATCCAAGCCAGGATGCCATTTGCTTTCTGTGCCACCTGGGCACACTGCTGGCTCGTGTTCAGCCTTTTGTCCATTAGAACCCCCCAGGTCCCTTTCTGCTGGATGACTTTTCAGCCACACTGCCCTAAGCCTGTAGCATTGCCTGGGGGTGTTGTGGCCCAACTGCAGTACCTGGTGCTGAAGCCTTGTTGAAGCTCATCCCATCCCCAGGTAAAGTCTGAGCCATTGAACAGAGTGATGTAACATCTCAAGAGCAGGCTCTGCCACTGCCCATGAGCTCACCTTCTATCAGTCAGGCTTTCCTGCTGTAATGCTTTATAAATGTTTGTTGTTCTGCAGTAAATGTCAAAGGTTGGCTTCTTGGTAAATGGCAGTGATGATTATCTAGTTTATTGCTAGGAGCTGGCAGTGGGGCAAGAACACTACACGTATTTGAGGGCTGTGTTGAGTAAGTCAGCAAAAGGTGGTGTTTTGGTGGCATGGTTTTGTTTTGCTGGCAGAACACAAGAGAGTGTTTCCAATACCACTACTTGTATGACAGTAGTTTACTGTTATCTACAGACAAGGTCCATTCGTGGTGCTTAACTCAGAGTGCTGCTGGTGTTGCTGAGCAGTAGGTCTATAAATAGAGCAAGCTTAAACATCTAAACTGGAAGTCTTTTATGCATCTTATTCATGGGAAGTTGATTGCTTTTGTGACTCCCTCTCTCCATGTTTCAGGTTGGTGAGCACAATGAAGTGGGTCGACTTTTCTTTGGGACTAGTAATTAAAACCGATTTAATTGGTCAAGTAGGATGGAGTACAGCAGAGTACTGAACAGAAAATTCTCATCTTTCTTTTCATGCTTGTACAACATGAAATATAAAATGCACATGTCTGCTCTTTCCGCAAGGAAGGGAAAACAAACGCTGTCCGTTTTGGCTGCAGATAGAGCTCTAAAGTACAGAGGCACTGAAAGCAGAGAGAAAGGAGTAGCCATTCTGGTCATACAGATAAGCAAGGGAAATGAGGCTGAAATTGTGCCTCTCTTGTATGAACATGGTACCTAAGGGAAATGAAATCCCAAAACGTCTAGCTTTCTACTTTCTGATGACTTCCTTGCTGCTCTTCACTCTTCTATCACAGTAGAGCGTGCAGGATCCCAGGACATTCGGAGTTGGAAAGGACCTCTGGTGATCTTGGAGTCCACCCCCCCTGCCACAACAGCACCGTAGAATCTATCACAGGTCGCACAGGAACGCATCCAGACAGGGCTTGAAAGTCTCCAGAGAAGAAGACTCCACAATCTCTCTCTGGGGAGCCTGCTTCAGGACTCTGTGACCCTTACAGTAAGGAAGTTCTTCCTCATGTTGAGGCGGAACTTCCCGTGCTGCAGTTTACATCCATCGGCCTTTGTCCTCTCACAGGCCACAAGTGAGCAGAGGCTGTGCCTTCCTTCCTGACACCCAGCCTTCAGATATTTATAGACATTTATAAGAACCCCTCTCAGTCTTCTCCTCTCTAGTCTAAAAAGCCCCAGATCTCTCAGCCTTTGAGGGAAAGCTGACGTTCTTCCACCCCACCAAGCAACGTGAAGAAAATTATGTGCTTTTGAGATAAATCGCCTGAAAACCCAAAAGACACACTCATTTTCCACAGCTCTGCTATACCCTGGTTGACAGAGCTCTTTTAAGTCACAGGGATTTGTAACCTCCTTCCTGTGTGGTTCCTTCCCAGTGGCAGGCAAGACCTAGGCTTCTTGTAACCTCAGTCAAATTTTATTTCCCAGGCTTTACACTTCATTACAGAGTTGCTGATCTCAGAAATGGATTGGCTTGCTTGCTGAATTCAGAAGTGTAGCCATTCCTCACTGTCACATACAAATCTTATTTCCCTTGCATTCCATAGACATTTTATGTTTCTCTCTACTGATGAGTGGCAACTTGAGCATGGATTGTTCCCATCTCTCCTTGTCTCTCAGTCTTTAGTAGCATCCATTCCAAGCATCTGTCCAGAACAACTTCTGTTTCAGTCTGAGGCTGGTGAGGGAGTGCTATGGCTGACATAGATGTTGAGGGCCAAAAACATCTTGTAGGAGTGGGAGTTCACTCTGACCCCTAGACCTGGAGTTTTCTGCTGCTGAAGTGTATGCAGGCTTGTTTGTTCGGTATCACATGTGACTGTGCTAGGAGGGCCTGCTGCTGATGGTATTGGTACTGGCAGCTCTCAGCTTGATGATACTGAAGCCACAGTGTCCTTTAAAAACAGCTGCATGTGTCCTGCAGTTTAGGGTCTCCTACTTCTGTGTTTTGATTCAGCTTTTGGGTTTCTTTCTTATGCTAGTGCTCATTCTGAGAAACCTAGAAGGGGATTTGACTGGAGGGGAGGATATTGTTTCTCTCACATCTGCATCTGTTTGCTTATAGAAAGCAGAAAATACACTTCTAAAAAAAAAAAAAATCAAGTCCTGCAGGTTTCTCAGGCTGAGCAGGGAAAAGGTGCTCTTCAGGGCCTTCTCATGTTCAGGTGCTGTAAAGTGGTTTTGTTGGTGTTTTGCCATGCAGCAGTGATGTATCTGGGAGCAGTGTTGTAGGCACCTGACAAAGCAGACATTAGTGATGTCTGGAACAAAACTGCTGAGTTTTTATGACACCAAGGTTCAACCTCCAAGGTTGTCTTCTTATGTAAGGCAGAAATCTGTTAGCCACTGTTGGAAGGGTTCTTGAAGCTCTTTGCTAGTTCCTTGACCCAAGCAGAATTAGAAAGTCATTCTGAAAATGTTAGAAATATACTCTTACTACACATGCCTCTTTCAAAATAGTTGCTATCATAGGAGCCAAAGGCTGAGAGAACTCTAGGTGTTGGGCTGTAATGGAAGGGAATTGCTTGGAGGCAAAGTGGTAGAAGTAGAAGTAGAAATTGGGAGTTACTGTGACTGAAGAATCACTTGCACAACTTACAGTTCAGGCTTCCAGGTATGTGGTTGCCTTCTTCCCTCCATCTAAGCCATTTGGGATGGGGATAGGAATCCCTGAAGCTAAAAGAGATCCTGTAGTTTGTGGTGGCAGTGGGAGATCCAGTGTTGTTTGTATGGGAGATCACAGAAGCACAGAACGGTAGGGCTTGAAAGAGGCCTCTGGAGATCATTGAGTCCAAGTTCCCTGTTAAAGCAGGTTCACCTAAAACAGGTTGCACAGGAACACATCCTGTGGAGGTGGAGTTTGGAAGTCTCCAGAGAAAGAGCCCTCTCTGGGCAGACTGCTCCTATGCTCCATCACTCTCAAAGTGAAGAATTTTTGCCTTACATTCTGTGTTCTAGTTTGTATCCGTTGCCCCTTGTCCTGTCACTGGGTACCTCTGAAAATAGCCCTCCTCCATCCATTCAACCTCCATGCTGTAGATAATGATAAGCATTGATCAGATCCCCTCTTAGTCTTGTCTTTTCCAGGCTAAAGAGCCCCATGTCTCCCAGCCTCTCTTCGTAAGAGAGATGCTTCAGTGCCCTAATCACCTTCATGGCCCTCCCTTGGACTCTCTCCAGTATTTCCCTGTCCCTCTTGAACTCTCTACCTAATCACCACACCCCTTCTAATACACCCCTGGGTGCCACTGGCCTTCAAGAAATTAAATTCTGTGAAAGGTACAATTTCACTTGAAGAATGTGAAAAGAAAACTGAAGGAAGCTTATTTCATGCCAGTCTGAGGTAGCAATGCAAGAGCAGGAGGTTTCCCATGGACAGCCATGAGGTTGACAGAACTGGGTTTTCTCTAATGCTACAGAGCCAGAGCTTTTAAGCTATCAAAAGACTCTGCCATTATGCAAGGGGGTGATAAAAGTGAAACTTGATGATTGTGTGATTTTTCTTTTCTTTTTTTTTTTTTTTGAGAAAAATATTCTGCTTTTTCTGTTTGGTTTTTTTTTTTATTTGTCGTAATGTGTCCTGTCACGAATTTTGGTTCTCTTTTATTTGTATCAAAGGCTGGCAGATACCAACCCCACTGAACTCAATGAAAACTTTTCCACTGCCTCTAGTGGGAATTGGCTTCAGCTCCTTTGTGAGCTAGACAGTTTGTTCGTGAGCTAGACAGTTTGTTTTGATGGGTAAAGCACTGACTTAAAGGCCAAGTAATAACAGGAAAATAAAGCAGCTGACAAACTACAGAACTCTGAAAAGGAGACCATTAAAAACACACAAACTTCAATTTGCAGCTTTCAGTGCTGTTGTATTTCTTAACTTCTAAATGCTTGCTCCTCCTTGCTGTCTCAGATTTCACTCTCCTTTGATAGACCTGTGTTTCAGAAGGCTCTTAAGAATTATTTCACTGTGCATTGTTAGAACTGAGTTTCAGAAGGCTCTAAAGAATTCAAGCTAGTGATCTAAGGTGACTGAGTAAAGAGCATGTAAGCAACCTAGGGCAAGTGAGCTACCAGACAAGGATCATTTTGACTGAGGCTCTCAGATGAACAGGTAACCTGGTAACTCTGACAGCATTCCGCCCATGGCTGCAAAGTATTACCAGGGATGTCACCTCAGGTTATTGTGATGGAAAGTCTGTTTTGACAGAAACAGCTCCACTGGGCAGGGGAGGAACAATGGTTTTATCAAGTGGCCTTTTGTTTTAATTCTGTTTCTGGTACTATCAGACTTTGGGACTCCTCTTTGGGACCTATCTAAACAAGATAACCTGGCAGCCTCCTACTTTAAGTAAACAGTAGAGATCTCATAGATTCATGGGATGGTTTGGGTTCTAAAAAACCTGAAAGATCATCCAGTTCCAACCCCCTCCCCCAGGGACACCTCCCACTGGACCAGGTTGCTCAAGGCCTCATCCAACCTGGCCTTCAACACCTCCAGGGAGGGGGCATCCATGACCTGCCTGGGCAACCTGTTGCAGTGTCTCACCACCCTCACTATAGAGAATTTCTTTCTAATCTTCAGTCTAAATCTGCCCTCCTCAAGTTTCAATCCATTCCCTCTCGTCCTGTCACTACAAGCCCACAAGCCCTTGTCAGAAGTCCCTTCGCAGCTTTCTTGTAGCCCACTTCAAGTACTGGAAGGCTTCTACTAAGTCTCCTTGGAGCCTCCTCTTCTCCAGGCTGAATAACCCCAGTTCCCTCAGCCTGTACTTGCAGCAGAGGTGGTCCAGCCCTTTGATCATTTTTGTGGCTCTCCTCTGGGCCAGCTCCATCAGCTCCATGTCCTTCCTGTTTTGAGGGCTCCAGAGATGTATCCTCCTAACTTGCTTCTGTTGGCGAATGCTTTGCTGCCCTAAGAGTGTCAATCCATTGGATTTTAGTTTTCTTCCTCTGTCCATTTCCACTTTGTGACAGCTGTGTTACTTTGCTTTGTCTCAGCCAACAGAAAACAGAGGTGACAGGCCGCTTAGGTCACAGGCTGGGTGGCATGCACCAGAACTGACCTGAGAGTTGCTCAAAGACAAACTTGGCCTCATGCAAGAGACATTGCCTTGGTTTTGCTGAGCTAAAATTGCTTTCCCAAACAGGAAAGGTGAATGCTTGTGAGACACACACCACAGAAACCTGGTTTCTTGCTTGGCTGCCTTTTATTCTCTATTGGTTTGAGCCCAGATTGCTCACTTCCAGCCTGCCACACTAACGAGGTGAAGAACTCTGTCGGACTTGTCCTTTTATGCACATGGTCTCACCTGTAAGCTCTGCAACTTCCACTGAAGAAATCACCACCCTCAGATGTCAGATGTCTCCTGTTGCTGGGGCAGCTGAAAAGTGTGCCTTCTGTTTCCTCCAGAGTGGTTTGTTTTTTTTTTTGCATCCTTAAGGAGACAGCTGCCTCTGAAAATCTGTGATTGCACCAAGAGGCCAAGTTTTGAACTGTGAGAGCAAAAAGCAAGTTGACTCATGTTTTCCATTGTCTCTGTAGCTGCTAAAATGCAGTTAAATTTCTTGTGGTGGCTCCTTCAATGAATGTTCCTACAGGGTCTTGTTCCATCAAAGTGTATTTTGTGAGTCTAAAAAGCCTGAGGACAACTCTGATGCAGGAATACAAAGAAGCAGTGAAGAACATCTGGTTTTTCTGCTGCTCTGATGCTGTCCATTTGAGCTGATGTGGTTCAGGTGTTGCCAGGCTCTAATTTTACAGAAGTGCAGTTTGCTTCAGGTATTATTTGGCATGTGTGAAAGGTGTCCTGCACCTCTTGTAACTTTCCCATCTGCTCTCAGCAGTGTGTTCATGAGGCCTCTCCTCTGTGTCTAATGATTAATTCAAACGCCATGCTTGTGTCCTGGTGTAGCATCTTGTTCTTCTGGTTGCTCTTCAAGGAGAGAGGTGGACCTACGTTTTGCCCTTTCTTTTTTACAGTTTCAGTTCCCTGACTTGCAGTGCTGGTTTGTGAAATTCTTTCCAAAGCCTTAAACTTTGAAAGTCTATCTTAACTCATTTTACAACTTGGTGAAGTGCTGAAATGCATTTAATTAGTTTTTGCTATTGAAAGGAGCACCACAATTTAGGGCAGTATCTCTTCATTATTCTGACAGAGTCTTGTGGAGAGGCAGAGCTGGTGGCAACAAAAGTCTGCAATTAAGGCAGGGTATGCTGCCTGAAATAGAAGATAATTGTCCAGGCAAGATCATTGGAATAGATTCAGAGGCTGTGCTTGTGAATACTCTCAGTAGGTGTTTGGCACATGCAGCAGAGAGGGGAGCCTCGTCAGGAGTGTATTTATTGGTTGGTACAGATCACTGTGCAGTTAGCCTCACAGCTCAGTGTTTTGTTCTGGAAATTTTCACGGCCTCATCTGTTTTCTGTTTTGTTTTGGTCTTGTTTTTTTTCTCATCTTCCCCCTCTTCCAGGCTCTTAGTCCAGCGTAAAGCTGACGGGTGGGAGCAAAGGTAAAGAATGATGTCATGCAGCAGCAGCCAGAAAGCATCTTTTGTTTGAATTGTGAAATGGCTGCTCCATAGTCATCTCATGCTGAATCAGATTTTAGGGGCTGCTTTGTGGAGTGAGCCCTCTCTAACAGCACATCCCCTGCAAGCAAGAGGAACCATTCAGCTGAAGAGCCCTTGCTGAAAATGGATTTAACTTTGCTTTTGCTGGTCACCACCAGCATGACCTCATACACTGCTGGTACAATGCTGTGGCTAAGCCTTTGAGTACACAGCCATTACATCATCGCAGCAAATCGGAGAGGGAGGTGGTGAAAGAGGCCTCATTGTTGTCATGGCTGATGAGATGATCAGGACTCAACTCATTGTGGCTGAGAAGTTGGTGGCTTTGCTGGAGGGTGGCACCGAGAAATTGCTGCTGATTGATAGCCGCCCCTTCGTGGAATACAACACGTCTCATGTCTTGGATGCCATCAACATCAACTGCTCCAAGCTAATGAAGAGGAGGCTGCAGCAGGACAAAGTTTTGATTACGGAGCTCATTCAGCATTCAGCGAAACACAAGGTAGTGCTCATTTTCCTCTTATTCCTTCTGTCTGTTTAAAGGACTGCCTGCAAAGCAACTTCAAAGAATTTCTCTTTAGGTATTTAATTAACAAACCCCCAAAACTATGAGACTGAATTTTGCTGAGCTCTTAGCTGTTCCAAGAGACTCTTATCTCTGGGATTCTTGGTAGCCTTCTCTCTCCCATAAGTGACAGAGTAACGGGGAGGGATTTAGAAATTACTCAGAATGCTTTCAGGGTTCTCGTAATGTCTTGCAAAGTACAGTCCCTAAAACGTCTGCAATTAAGGCAAGAAACATTCTGCTTCTCAATTTGGAAGGCTTCTTTGGGGTCTGTGGTGGTAGGGATTGCTTAGTAAGTGGTCATACAGTATGCTAAGACCTCACTCCTTGCTTTTTGTGTGAGTAATTGGAAGGGTTTGGACTGTTGTTTGTTTTGGTTTGTTTTTTTTTATCCATTGGTACTTCTTCCAAATGTTTTGGGTACAGAAATAATCCATTACATTCTTGCTTTGACATGTTAAAAACTGGAGCTTCTTACGACTAATAGTAGTATCTAAAGCATATTTTATACATAAAGTTGTATCAGTGGACAAAATATGCCTGCTTTAGGCAATTTAAGGTCTCTGTACTGTCTAGATGCAAAAAAACCCCAAACCAAATAACCACCTCAGAAACAGAATCTGAGATAGGGCCTTCTTTTAGAAAGCTTTTAAACTTTTAAAACAAACCAACCAAGCTGAAGATAGAGTAATTTACAAGTGACCTTGTCACTTGAATTTCTGTCTAATGGCAGAAATTTGCAGAGGGATTCAGCTTGGAACAAATAATCAATTTACAAACTCTTAGAGAAACTTAATCTCATCAGGCGTATTAAGTGTAAAATAAAAGCTGGTTTGCATACAGCTCTCTATGAAACCATAGAATCAAAGAATGGTTTGGGTTGGAAGGGACCTCCAAAGTTCATCCAGTCCAACTCCCCTGCAGTCAGCAGGGACATCCTCCACTACAGCAGGTTGCTCAGAACCTTGTCCAGACTCACCTTGAGTATCTCTAGAGATGGGGCATCAACTACCTCCCTGGGCAGCCTGTTGCACTGTTCCAGCACCCTCCTGCTAAAGAACTTGTTCCTCCCATCCAATTTAAATCTGCTCTTCTCTCATTTCAAACCATTTCCCTTGTCCTGTCACTGCATCATTTGCAAACAGTCTCTCTGCAGCCTTCTTGTAGCCCACTTCAGGTACTGGCAGGTTGCTCTTAGGTCTCCTTGGAGCCTCCTCTTCTCCACACTGAACAATCCCAGGTTTCTCAGCCTGTCCTCACAGCAGAGATGCTGCAGCATCATTTTGGTGGCCCTCCTCTGGACCTGCTCCATCAGCTCCTTGTCTTTGCTGTGCTGAGGACTCCAAAGCTGGATGCAGTATGTGTACCAAACTACTGGAGAGCAAACCTGGGCACCCTAAAAGAGGTGATGAAGTGGTGCTTTAATCATTTCCCTCCTTCATATCTGATCCTGCATTACTTGTGTTTCAGATTGAGATTGATTGCAAGCAGGAAGTGGTGGTGTATGACCAAAACTCTAAAGATGTGACCTCTCTCTCATCTGACTGCTTTCTTACTGTGCTCCTGGGCAAACTGGAGAAGAATTTCAGCTCTGTGTATCTGCTTTCAGGTATGATACCAGGGGAAAAAAAAAAAATCACCTGAATAAGGAGAAGAAAGAAAATGTTGTTGTTCTAATAGATGTCTATGCAGCTTTGCAGCAGTGATGGTATGGACTTCAATCCTAGCCCAGCTTTTTCTCTAGTTCTTTATCCACCTAGTAACACTTGCAGTATCTACAGTGCTTAGTAGCTGTGTCTTGCAGGGGATATATTACATCATTTGTGCTGTGTAAATGCAAATTGCTTGAAGCTTTTTTAGGCACATCTGCCATTTTAGGGTCAAAAATAGAAAAACAAATGTGCTTCCCTGGTCTTTCAATAGTGTATGTTCTAAGAGGAAAACCTCTTCCTTGCTGAATTAGTAATTACTACAATAAGAAGAGGAATGATCTCCCAGAGTTATGGAGATGATGTTGTGTAGCTTTTTAAACTTCAGCTCCTTCACTGATAGTACTCTAGCTAGCTCTCCCTCAGCCCCCATTGCTTTTGTTTTTAATCCCAAGTCAAAGCATCCGTGGAAATGCAGGTCCTTAAAATGCAGGATTTGTTATGTTAGCATAGAATAATAGAATGGTTTGGGTTGGAAGGAACCTCCAAAGCTCATCCAGTCCAACCCCCATGCAGTCAGCAGGGACATCCTCCACTAGAGCAGGTTGCTCACACCATTGTCTAGCCTCACCTTGAGTATCTCCAGGGATGGGGCCTCCACTACCTCCCTGGGCAACCTGTTGTAGTGTTCCAGCACCCTCATGCTAAAGAAGTTTCTCTCATCCAATCTAAATCTGCTCTTCTCTCATTTCAAACCATTTCCCTTATCCTGTCACTGCAGGCCTTTGCAAACAGTCCCTATGCAGCCTTCTTGCAACCCCCTTCAGGTGCTGGAAGACTGCTGTTAAGTCTCCCTGGAGCCTTCTCTTCTCCAGGCTGAACAACTCCAGCTCCCTCAGCCTGCTCTCATAGCAGAGGTGCTTCAGCCCCCGATCACCTTTGTGTCCCTCCTCTGGACCCACTCCATGCACTTACATCATAAACTTTGTCAGGGCACAGTAGACCCAGTGTTCACAGGAAGGAACAAGGAGGAGCATGGAGTAGATGTGATGCTGAAAGAAGAGGGAATAGGGAATATAAGCAGAGAATCCACTGCAGTCACTCAGTGGATTTATTAGGTCACCTAATAAAGGGTTTCCAGAACCTCTGAGAAATGTTAAAACTGCTGTTGGGCTGAATAATGATGAGGGAAAGGACTCCAGAGAGGTGCATCCTCACAGCAAGCTTTCACTGAGGTTTGTCGTGATAGGGAAGTGGTTGTGTTAGTGAGAGAACTTTTCCTGAACCGTTTCCAAAGCAAGTACAGAGAAAGTGAATAATACCTGCAGCAGGAGCAGTGCACTTGGTGCTGGTGAGAGCAGTGGGATGTGGAGTACAGTGTTAGATTAAGGAACATTCTGTGAGTCACCAAGTAACTGTCTGGTGTCTAGGCACAGCAAATGCTTCATGTAAGAGATGAAATACTTGATTTGTGCTCCCTGGAATTTAAAACCGGTACTTAAAAACCAGGCCAGCATAGAAGTAGTTCATGTCTCTTAAGAAACCCTTTTACTTTTCAAATACCCTCCTCTGTTCACCTATCCTAAATGGGTTTTAATAATCAGAAGCACAGTAAAACTCCATGCAGCAATAAAGACTATTCACAACAAGTTCCATGATAGAAAGGGACACAGCTCTCTAATAACTGGGAATTTGATCTCATCGCAAGGAGTTGGGGGCCCAGTTGGCATTAATAAGGCCAAGCAGTGAGGAGTGTCACTGCCTTCCTTCTGCTGTCCATCTAGAGATGAGTTGCAGGAGACATGTCCTTGATCTTTTTCCGGATCAGTGTCTCCATCCTCAGACTTGTCTGCAGCAATGGACAGGATCAGGAAGGAAGTGTTCCTCAGCTCATGGTCTGGGCAAACACCAGTTACATGTTTCACAATGATACTAGGAGAATTAGTTACTTAGTTAATTATCTTTTTATGTCTATCTTGTGGTAGTGGTCTGTTCAAGCTGAAAATGCAAGTTAAACCATGTGCAAGACACTAATGCACAGTAGCTAGCAGAGGTGAACTTAGCCACGTGCAGCTGGTAAGGATTAATTTGAATATTAGAGAGGGAGGGAAAGGGACTCTGATGTGTTAAAGCTCTTACAGAAAGGATCTTTCTTTTAGCATGTCAGAAGCTCAGAAGCATTTGTAAAGAATTGA
>VWYK01113222.1:7714-39356 GCA_013399775.1 Semnornis frantzii | reverse complement strand
AGGGAGGGAGGGAGGGAGGGATGTCCAACTTCTATGATTTCAGAAATTTCTGGAAAAGAAAGTTCAGTTCTACGATTCCAGAAATTTGTGGTAAATTCACTAGAGGAGGTACTAGAAGCTTGCAGTGAACATCAGCATTTGCTTCAGGAGCTTCATCCCCAGTCTGGAAAACACACCCTGCTCTTTACAAGAACTAGGCTGATGGGATTCTGATGCAATAGTCATCCAGGAGGTACTGAAACACAAGTATTGTCAAACAGAAAGAAGTTTCTTTAGACACCTATGTAGAAATAAGTGAAAGATGTATGTGGTTTCTGTTGTCACGGTTGTCTGTGCCCACATCACAAAACCTTTAAAACGAGTTGCAGTGTTGTCACTGCCAGGTAGAAGCAGAGGATCTGGTTAGTGTTCAGGGTGCAGAAAATATGGACCAGTCTCTGAGAGATAAATCATGGAAACTATTAAAAACTCCAAATTACTTTATTTGATTTTATGCTTGCCTCTAAACATTGATGTTCAAAGGGAGAATAATTTGAGGGCTTGGTTTTCCCAAGTCACTCTATATTTGTTATTCTGACACAACGTGATCTTAAGTGCCACAAGTCTGCTAAAATCCAAAGAGGTCCACACGGTACTCATCTGCCCTTCCCTTAGGAGGAAGTTCTTTGCAGTGAGGGTGGTGAGACACTGGTACAGGTTGGCCAGGGAGGTTGTGGCTGCTCCCTCCCTGGAGGGGTTCAAGGCCAGGTTGGACGAGGCCTTGAGTGACCTGTACTAGTGGGAGGTGTCCCTGCCTATGGCAGGGGATTGGAACTGCATGATCCTTGAGGTCCCTTCCAACCTGACCATTCTATGATTCTCTGAAATACAGCTCTTAGAGAAGATCTTATGAACCCTCCAGATCAGCACACATCAACCTCCTCTGTAGGAATGACCAACAACCAGAACGTAGTCACTCTTCTCCTTGCATCCCAAAGATCTAGTGGAAGATGTCCCTGCCAGTGGCAGGGGATTGGAACTAGATAATTCTTAAGGTCCCTTCCAACACAAACCCTTCTATGAATCCAAGCATTTTATCAACCAAGGCAGGTAGCTTACAAAAGCAATCACTCTTTGGTATAGACTATTTCAAAAACACTTTCTGTCCATTATTACTAAATATCTTCAGTCCCAGGAAGTGTTTCTTTTGTCTTCATTATTATCTTTTTTTTTTCCTTTTTTTTTTTCCCATTGGCTTTGAACTAACAAAAATGGATTAAAGACACAAAAAAAAAAAAAAAACCCACACAAAACGAAGCCAGAATGTGCTTAAAATCTTCTGTCAGAGAATGTTTCAATTAGAAAACTTCCATAACTTGATGCTGCAATGTCTCGTAGGAAGATTTTTCAATAACATTTTGCTCCAGTTAATAAAACATTTTCCAAAAGTTATAACATCTGTTGCAACACATTTGCTTTAGAACAATTTGATTCTATCCTCCAGTTGTTTTGTTCAGAAACTTTTAATTAAAAATAAAATTGTAAATGTCAGTCATGCCAAACAAAACGTTTGGCTGTCTTGCTGCACAGGAAGTTCCGAGGGTCTGCCTCGTCCACAGAAATGAAATTCCACAGAACCAGGAAGCTGAGCACAAGTCTCTCTGAAGACAGCAGGCCTGTGGTCAGCTTGGTGGGAATTGTGGAGCACCAGCCCTGCCTATGAGGAGAGGCTGAGGGACCTGCGGCTTTTTATTCTGGTGAAGAAAAGACTCATCTATGTTTATAAGTATCTGAGGGGTGGGGGTCAAGAGGGAGGGGACAAACTCTTCTCAGTTGCACCCTGTGATAGGATAAGTAATAGGTATAAACTACAGCACAGGGAGTTCCACCTCAACATGAGGAAGAACTTCTTGACTGTAGGGGGTCACAGAGCACTGGAACAGATTCCCCAGAGAGGTCGTGGAGTCTCCTTCTCTGGAGACTTTCAAACACAGTCTGGATGTGTTCCTGTGTGACCTGACCTAGATTCTGTGGTCCTGTTCTGGCAGAGGGCTTGGACTCGATGATCCATGGAGGTCCTTTACAACCCCTCACATCCTGTGATCCTGTGAATTTGTTGTCCCTAGCTCCCCAGTGTGGCAGAATCTCTGG
Organism: Semnornis frantzii; assembly: GCA_013399775.1. Taxonomy (NCBI): domain Eukaryota; kingdom Metazoa; phylum Chordata; class Aves; order Piciformes; family Ramphastidae; genus Semnornis; species Semnornis frantzii. The sequence continues at coordinate 37,226 of VWYK01113222.1, read as the reverse complement.
GAAATATCTCATTTGGGGTCACTGCAATGCCAGGGGTCACCAGAATGTCAGAGATCATCAGATGCTGTGGAATCAGACAACGTCAGGGATCGCTGGGTATGGGGGGATGGATGACACGAGACAGGGACCACCAGACACCAATTTGGTGCATCCACAATAGCCCCTTTATTGCAGCAAGTCAGCAATATACTTATACAGGATAGACCCTGGTCACACACTAGGCATTCTCTCTTCTAGTTACAGGCAGCTCTCCTCTGAGCTGTTCACACACACACACACACACACTGATAAAGCTTCTTCAACAAGGTCACCATCAGGCACCCTGTTTTGCCATGCCACATCCATGCTTACACAACTACCTCCTTATCTTGAATGATTCCCAGCACAGAGCACTGCCGCAGCTGGCAGTCCTATGAGACCCAACACCCCAGCACTCTTCTCCCTTCAAAGAAGAAATGATGTCTTCAAGATGAACAACTTTGGACTTCAGGAAACATTTTTTGTCAAGAAGTATCTTTGAGAGCAGAAGGTTTCAGAGGTTCAGGAGGGAGTTGGTCCCAGGGCAGATTGGCTCCTGCATTCCACACAGAGAAACCTTAAGGAAGATGTCTTTGGATGCCAGCTCAGCTGAGCTCATCAGCCCTGCTGAGTGCAAGATGTTAGAATGGTAGGGGCTGGAATGGACCTTGACAGATCATCAAGTCCAATCCCCCTGCCAGAACAGGATCACCTGGACCAGATCACACAGGAACACATCCAGATAGGTCTTGGATACCTCCAGAGAGGGAGACTCCACAACCACCCTGGGCAGCCTGATCCAGTGTTCTGTCACCCTCACAGGGAAAAAATTCCTTATGTTTGAATGAAACTTCCTATGCCTCAGTTTCCATCCGTTGCCCCTTGTCCTGTCATTAGGCATCATCTAGTTTCAAGCCCCTTGCCATGGACAGGGACACCTTTCACTAGATCAGGTTGCTCAAGGCTTCATCCAACGTGACTTCAAATACTTCCATGGAGGGAGCATCCACAGCATCCCTGGGCATCCTGTGCCAATGCCTCACCATGCTTTCACCTTCAGATTTCTCCACATTTTATGCTCAGACTCTTGGCATTTCACCTTGGCAGCTCTGCCTTCCTGTACAGAAAATATGCCACCCTTTCTTTGATCTCAAATCTTGTGATCTCTAGCTGGAGACCTAAATCCTACTTATAGCAATAAATAATAATAATCAATATAAACCTTGTGCTTTCTTTCATATCCTTGTGTATAAATTGTCCGTGTCCCTCAAGAATTGGTGAGGGAAAACATATTCTGTAGCATTCCTCATAAGAAAATAGTTACAGCCTATTCTACATACTAAGAATTCAGAGAGACACAGCAAGAAATCAATAAAAACACAAATTGCTCCATCAATACGTACATTCATTTATACTCTTCAAGGTTATCTTTGCTATGCCAGCACAGAGAGACATTTTCTCCATATATAGCCATGCATATTAAACTAGGCAAGAGAGAAAGGAATGGAAACAAAAGCTATCAGTACAAATCTAATCTAGCTAGCATGCACGTTCAAAGACTTTAGAGTTGGTTTTCTCCTCTGTTCGGAGAGCAGGCTGAAATCTAGGCATGGCAGCTGACACCGAGTCTCTACTCCCTGTAAAATCATCTCCCAAGACAGGTGTGTTTAGTCATATAAAACATCTCCAGATTTCTCTTAGGTATATGTCATTCTGCCCATTGCTATAACAGCTCTAATAGGACTTCTTTTGCATCAATAACAGATGGGGTAAGAGCCCATTGATGGGTTAAATTCTGGATGCTGGCCATCCATGTCAGTCAAGAACAAAGAGCACATCTAAATGTCTTTTGGGCACTTTGTGTACATGGACTTGTGCTGAAATCCACCACAGAATCACAGAATGCATTGGGTTGGAAGAGACCTTTAAAGGTCATCCAGTTCGATCCCCCTGCAGTAAGCAGGGACATCCACAACTAGATGAGGTTGCTCAGATCCCCAAGGCTGATTTCGGTTGCCTCCAGTGGTGGGGCCTCCAGCACCTTGCTGGGAAATGTATTCCAGTGTTCCACCACCCTTAAAGAAACTCTTCCTAATGTCCAATCTAAATCTACCCTTCTCTAGTTTAAAACCATTGCCCCTTGTAAACCAATCCAGGAAGACTCCACAAAGCTTACATCTTTACTGATGTTCCTATTCACAGATTACAAAGGTCTTCACTGCAACACAAGGAGAAACTTCTTTACAGTGAGGGTGACAGAGCACTGGAATAGGCTGCCCAGAGAGGTTGTGGAGTCTTCTTAGGATCTGCTTCAAAACCCACCTGGATGTGTTCCTGTGTGAACTACCTGAGAGAATCCTGCTTGGCAGGGGGGTTGGACTCGATGATCTCTGGAGGTCCCTTCCAACCTCTAAGGTTCTGTGATTCTGTGATGATTTCAAAGCAGAGATGAGCCTGTTATGCATAAAACCAGATTCTACAAATACTGAACTTTAGTTGCCAGAAGAGTTCATATTCCTAGTCCAAGTGGAAAAATACCAGAGAAGACATGTTCTAGTGAGAGGCGTCCCTGCCTATGGCGGGGGGGTGGAACTAGATGGTCTTTGAAGTCCCTTCCAACTTAAACCATTCTATGATTCATTCTAAGTTGTAAGGAAAGGACCTGCTCAAGGTAACAGACTTTTAAAAAGCAAGTTAGCGACAGGGAAAGATTTCTTGGTCTGAGGTCTCTGACACAAGCTAGATGTGGCAGGAGATACCTCTTTTTGCCTGCAGTAGTCAATCACAGCAGAGAAACAACATTTCAAGAGGTTGCCCTGGTGAGCCCATGCTGGTTTTCCATGTTATTAACATTAAGAGCAATAATATGCTACTTAGTAGTAAAATTGCTGCTGCAGTCTTTCTTATTTGCACAATCCAATCCCAGTCTGACTTGCCAGGCCAACATCCCTGGTATTTTTCTATACTATCCAGTCCTGAGAGAGTTTCTTGCCTCTTAATTCTATTCTATTTACTATTATATGCACATTTTCTACAAGATCAAGATGAGAATACACCTTTCAAAAGAAGTTGAATATGATATTGTTTATGGTGGGTATTCATTATTGTTGTCGGTTGTTCTTCATTGCGTGCCCCAGAGGAGAAAAATGAGCCCTGAAAGAGCACAGAAAGAGCTGCTCCCTTGAGGTCACTTTCCTGATGCTGAGTGCATGGCTAATAGATACCCACTTTGTTCTCATTCATCACTAGTGAGAACATCAAAGTATAGGTGTACATTTATTTGATATGTCCTGGGCATCTCAAACCTTAATGCAGGATCAGCCATGGAGATTGAGTCTCATGGGGAGTGCGTCTCATGGACTACCAGTTCTGCTTCTCATTGTTGTGAGTTAAGGGTTAACTGAGGTCTGGAGCCCTCAATACAAGAAGGACCTGATGGAGCAGGTCCAGAGGAGGGTCACAAAAATGATCAGGGGTTGGAACACCTCTGCTACAAAGACAGGCTGAGGGAGCTGGGGGTGTTCAGGCTAGAGGAGAGGAGGCTCTGGGGAGACCTAATAGCAGCCTGCCAGTGCCTGAAGGGGGCTAAAAGAAGGATGGAGAGAGACTGTTTACACAGGTCTGCAATGATAGGACATTCTCCAGGAGATGTAAAGCAGCACAGCCTTAAAACTGTAGAAACTTTGTGTGCTGGAAAAGCTAAACAGATCAGTGAGCAAACTTGTTTGTTTCCCTCTCTAGAGGCTGCAAGCAAACTTCACAAGTGTTTTCTCTACATGAGGTGTCTCAGTAATACAGGTGCCAGTCCATGTTCAATATGGAAATGACAGTCTTGCAATTTTTGTAATCATCTCACAATCCATCTCTGGATTTAAGCAGACAGAGGTACTGTAATGCCCCATGATTAACTCTGATTGTGAAACTCCTTCCATAACAAAATGATAAAAGTGATCAATCACCTCAACAATAGTTAATAGCTCTTATCCCAAGCCATAATAATCCCACTCTGCAGTTTGACTGTAGCAAGCTATTACGCTGTCAGCCCAGCCTTGTTTCTGAAGCAGCACTGCTCTCTCTTGTCTAGCAACCTGAAAGGGCACCCTACTTTACAGTCCAACAGACTTCTTTTCACCTTTCTCCACCTCTCCACATTAATTTCTGCTCCTCTCCCAGTCACCATCCTAAAATCTCAGTCACTTTCCCTGGTAGTTTCCCACAGGAAGTCGCTAGACCTCAAGGCCACCTCTCCCTGTCTGGAAATTGGTTTTTTTTCTCACCATATGTCACATCAGTACTGGACTCTTCCTTCTGGATGTTCCTCTTCTCCTGGATGTTAGGAAGAAATTCTTTACAGTGAGGATGGTGAGACACTGGCACAGGTTGCCCAGGGAGGTTGTGGCTGCTCCCTCCCTGAAGGTGTTCAAGGCCAGGTTGGATGAGGCCTTGAGTGACCTGTACTAGTGGGAGGTGTCCCTGCCTATGGCAGGAGATTGGAACTGCATGATCCTTGAGGTCCCTTCCAACCTTACCATTCTATAATTCTATGATTCTATGATCCCTGAGGTCCCTTCCAACCTTACCATTCTATGATTCTATGGTTCTCATACCTATCCCTTTTCCTGGCATAATGAGTCTTGAAACACATTAAGAATCACAGAATCATTGAATGGTTTAGGTTGGAAGGGATCTCAAACATCACCTAGTTCCAACCCCCCACCATAGGCAGGGACACTTCCCACATTATTGCATGCCAATAAGGAGCAGGAAAACTGATTTGGATCCTAACGAGTGTGATCCCACTGGTCCATGCCAAACCTGGAGGCCTGTTGCAGGGCAAACTCAACCTGTAGCATCTCACCAAAGGGTTCAGGGCTGCAGTGGCTCTTCTTTTTCTAGCCCAGCTAGTGACCCTCTCTGGGAACACACAATTACTGATGCTTAGCAAGAGGAAAGGTCATTCCACTAAACTATGTCTCTCTGGTTTGTTGTTTTTTTTTTTAGCTCGCTTCTAGTTAAACCCAGCAAAGTCTATTGACTGCCAGAAGACTTCTCATTTTTCTAGGGTTTTCTGAGAAAGTGAAGACAAAGATTATGGGTTTAGTAGAGTATGAAGTCAAGACACACTTTCATGCATAAGCAAAAACCAATTAGGCAGCACATAGGCAGGATCACAGAATCATGGAATGGCTTGGGGTAGAAGTGACCTTTAAAGGCCATCTAGTCCAATGTCCCCTGCAATGAACAGGGGCATCAGGATGGTCATTGCCCTTTGTGCACCAGAAAAGATTCCTCTGGACTCAGAGAGCAGCAGTGTCTTCAGCACCCTGTAACTATGTGTCAGTTACTGAGATCTGCACATCTGTGCTACCCAGTTTCACAAAGGTCTGTGGTGTCATTCACAAAGTCAGGCAGGGCACTTGTGATGCTGATTTTTGGACAGAGTTATTTTCAGTTAATATTCTTCAGCCACTTTTCTGCAGATTTATCATGATGAACTAGTCCAGCCTCCCAGCCCTCTGCGGGGGTCAAGTCAAGAAATCAAAAAGGAAATTACCTGCTGAGATAAGACTTCTTCTCTATAATCTTTGGAGAACCACACAGACTTCTGTCCTGAGACAAAGAAGCAAATAGCACCACGGAGCTGGGAAATGTCTGTAACTCAGACCCCAGAATCCACCAAGAGCACTCACAGTCTCCCAAGGCCTGGAGAGTAGCAGAGCTTCAAAATATGCTCTCATTAAATATATTTTCATTAAATAACTCATTAGTCCTGTAACACTGATAGGATCATAAACAAGGTAGAGAGACAAGACAAAACAACTGTGAAAGTGGAGACAAATTTGTCAACCAAGACAAGGGAGAAGTTGGATGTGGGATACTGGGGGTGTTGCTGAACCCTCCCTGGAAGAATGACTTGGTCCTATGAGCCAGCTGCTCCTCAAGAGGACACAATGTAGGGTAAGCAAACACTGTTTCAGTAAGGGAGTTTCCCAGATGGCACTGGCACAGCACACACACAAAGTATCTTCAGCAACATCCATGATTCCCCAGGTGAAACTCTCTGAGAAGCATACTTTAGCTTTCCCATCCTTATTTAATATATCAATAGGTAACCATAAAGACAACCATCAGTGGGTTCTCTTTTCGTCTGCAATGCCCAGAGGTTTTATCCAGTGCATTCATTTGGAGGGATTGTCCATTGGTCTGTGATTCAACAGCAATATCTTCATCAGCTGAGCTCTTGCCTTCTGGTTTAGGATGAGGGGAAATTCTGTCTTGGAGGCATTAGATGGGGGATAAAAGGTTTCATTCAGATTTAGTATGGGTTATTGGGGGTTTTTTTTGTCTGCTTCCTTACCCTTTGCAAGATTCCCTCAATATCTTATCAAATAGATTTAGTCTTTTTTTCTCTTTAATAACTGTATAATGTTTATTATATGTTTTAATGTAAAAAAATAGACACACACAACACACACAACAGACACACTACCACCTCTGGCACATCTGCAAATCCTTTTTTCTTCATTTAGCATTTGCTTATACATTTAGTTCACACACTTCTCTGATAAGCAGTAAGCCCCAACATTTCCAACTCATTTCCTACTGCCTGTAGCTGCTATCTCCATGATAATATCTGTGTTTCTGGCCCCCACACCAGCTTGTCTACCTATGTCTAACTTAAAATTCATAAATGTTCCATCTGATTTCAAGCTAATATTCCACTTTGCAAGCAGTGTTCATTGTTCAAAGAAGGAACTGCTCTGAGTTAGTCACGATGCTGTTGTCATTTTCTTTGTCCATCCTGGGCACACTGCTGGCATATGCACTGTTGCAAAGTGACATAATCCATTTCAATTTTGCATATCTTCCCAAATATCAGTCATTATCTTTGCTCACATTGGTTTTCAGTCAGCTTCCATAGGCTATTTTTGTTGCCTGTGACTTTCTGCCACTCTCTTTTCATGTATTATTCTGCGTTGCCCTTGCCAGCCCCAGTGTCACCTCATATAGTCACCATAAGAAAAAAAAAACAAATGCAGTTTCAGTCATGCCTTACAGAAATGTTGTTTGCTTTGCCACAGATTAATTCTCACTTCTCAAAGAGTCACTCCTGGGCTATTTTACCTCAGATTCTTCCCATCGTCTTGTCTCTTACTAAAGACTTTGGACCCTAGAATTGGCTTGCCTGACCTTAAATGAGTCACAGACTATGTTTCCTTTATTTTGAGTCTTGGTCTAGATATAGATATGATATAGGAAAATATATATATATATATATATATGTGTGCGTGTGTGTGTATATATATATTTATACACTATATATGAATATATATGATATATGGATATATATGATGTAGGACTATATCTATTCATATATAATATGAATTATGCACATATATATCCTATATATCTCATCACTTATACATATATACACACACATATATATATATGTGTGTGTGTGTGCTTATATATATATATATATATAATCATAGAATGGTAAGGTTGGAAGGGACCTCAAGGATCATCTAGTTCCAACCCTCTGCCATAGGCAGGGACACCACTCACTAGTACAGGTTACTCAAGGCCTCATCCAACCTGGTCTTGAACACCTCCAGAAAGGGAGCAGCCACAACCTCCCTGGACAACCTGTACCAGTGTTTCACCACCCTCACTGGAAAGAACTTCCTCCTAACATTCAGTCTGTCTCCCCTCTGCCACTTTAAACCCACTGCCCCTTGTCTTGTCATTACAAGACCTTGTCAGTAGTCCCTCCCCAGCCTTCCTGTAGCTCCCTTCAGATACTGGAAGGCCACTCTAAGGTCTCCTGGAAGCCTTCTCTTCTCCAGGCTGAAGAGGTCCAACTCTTGTAGTCTGCCCTCATAGCAGAGCTGCTCCAGCCCTCTGAGCATCTTCGTGGCCCTCCTCTGGACCCACTCCAACACTTCCATGTCCTTCCTATAATGGTTTGGATTGGAAGGGACCTTGAAGATCATCTAGTTCCAACGAACCTGCCATGGCCAGGGACACCTCCCACCTGCCCAGGGTATTCAAGGCCTCATCCAACCTGGCCTTGAACACCTCCGGGGAGGAGGCATCCACGACCAACTTGGGTAACCTGTTCCAGTCTCTCATTGCCCTTGCTGTAAATAACTTTTTCCTAATACATCCAGTCTAAACCTGCCCTCCTCTGTCACAATGAGAGATGGGGAGACTGTTTGATGCAAACAAGATTCCGTTTATTTGACCAAAAGGACAGCATTATATAGTCTCCAAGATCTATTCTAAACAATGTGTCACCAACTGATAGAACAGGAATATTACTAACAAGATTAGGATGGGCTGACCTTTCCTATGTTTGCTTAGCCAAGCTCTCTACAATTATCACCAATGTGTCTAATCTACTTGGTGATTGAATTAGAGGAATGTGCCCATGGCTTGTGTTGCAATTGTTTCATGGTGATCAATTGCTCCGTGCTGACAGCCCATGACTCTACACTCCTCAAACTTCAATTCATTCCCTCTTGTCCTATCACTACAAGTCCTTGTAAAAAGTCCCTTCCCAGATTTTTTGTAAGCCCTCTTCAGGTACTGGAAGGACTCAGATATAGACATAGGCATAGACATAGATACAGATATAGCTATAGATATAGATATAGATCCTCTACTTTTTATAGATAGTATGTGGGTGTAACAATAGGAACATGTTTTTGTTCTGGGCAGCACAGTACACCTCACATTTCCAGATACCATTCCTTGGTGATCTCTCCAAAAAGGAGTTAAACAAATGCTATTCAGCACATGAGCTACCTCAGATCAAAGTGTTGCCAGAATCAAAACTGCATTTTGATGTCCTTCTTTTTCACTGCCTTCCATACCTTGTGGATGGTGAAGTGAGATTTAAATCATTTCCAATTGTCTGGCACAGTTGCAAAGAGCTTTTATTTGTGCCTTTTTCTCAGGGTGTTTTCCTAGCTGGATTTTCTCCTGTTGCCTTCTGTCATTCAGTGGTCATGCAGAGACTAAAAGCATGATATGCTCTTCACTCAGTACCTGAGTACCTACCGCATAACAGCTGGTTTGAGCTGACTCATGATGAGAAGTCGAGTTCCCTTCATCTTGAACCCTTGCTCCAGAGCTTCTCACTTAAGATGCTGACATAAGACCTCGTGAGGTAGAGTTGCCTTTCTGACCCCTGCAGCCCAGCAAAGCCAGTTGCAGTAAGGCATCACAAACCACCATCCTCTGAGGTTAGAGGGTGCTTTCTTGGACCACCAAACATCTAGTCATTGATGAGCTCAGACCAGCCTCTCCAGTGCTCAAGGGTTTGGGACATCACAGTATCACCGTGTAACATTTTTGGTTCCCTCAGATCAAGTGAACTTATAACCACATCTCCAGGAACATGAAAAGAAACAGCACCTTTGGGTTGGGCTTAGAGAAAAACAGGAGCTTGTAGTTTTTAATCTATCCCGGCCACATGCAGTCAAGCTCAAGGGACTGCCTGGGGAACACCACCGTTACAAACTGCTGATGGAGGAAGTCTGCACAAAGTTTCAGGCTGCCTTGGGCTGGATAATCTGGTAGATGCTAACAGCAGACTTGCAAAGCCCTATGCCCTTGTGAGTGACAGCAAGCCATGGTGCACTGGGAGGGTCCCACAGGAGTCAGTACTGGGACCAGCTCTGTTCAATATATCCATCAATGACCTGGATGAGGGCACAGAGTGCACTGTCAGCAAGTTTACTGATGACACCAGACTGGGTGGAGTGGCTGCCACACCAGAAGGCTGTGCTGTCATTGGGTCGGACTTACACAGGCTGAAGGGTTGGGCAGGAAGAAATTGAATGAAATTCAGCAAGAGCAAGTGTAGAGACTTGCACCTAGGAAAGAACAACCCCAGGGATCAGTATAGGTTGGGGACTGAGCTGTTGGAAAGCAGTGAAGGGAAAAAAGATTTGTGGGTCATAGTGGATGGGAGGGTGCCCATGAGCCAATGATGTGCTCTGGTGGCCAGGAGGGTCAATGCCATTCTGGGGTATATTAGAAGGCCTGTGGCTAGTAGGTCAAGAGAGGTTCTGGTGAGGCCATGTCTGGAGTACTGCGCCCAGTTCTGGGCCCCCCAGTTCAAGAGGGACATAGAACTGCTTGAGAGTGTCCAGCACAGAGCCACAAAGGTGATGAAGGGAATGGAACATCTCTGTTAGGAGGAGAGCCTGAGGGAACTGGGGCTGTGCTGCTTGGAGAAGAGGAGACTGAGAGGTGACCTCATTCATGTTTATGAATATGTGCAGGGTGACTGCCAGGAGGCTGCAGCCAGGCTCTGCTGGGTGATGCCCGGTGTCAGGACAAGGGGCAATGGGTGGAAGTTGAAGCATAGGAAGTATTGTATAAACATGAGCAGGGATTTTTTTTTCCCTGTGAGGGTGACAGAACACTGGAACAGGCTGTCCAGGGGGGTTGTGGAGTCTCCCTCTCTGGATATATTCAAAACACACCTGAATGTGTCCCTGTGTCATCTAATTGATCCTGCTCTGGCAGCAGGTTTGAACTGGATGAGCTTTCGAGGTGTGGTCCAGCCCCTGACATTCTGTGATTCTGACAGCAGGCATCAGTTTGGGGTGACAGTATCTACCTTCCTCCCTTTGCTGTCACATTGTTTCCCTCTGAGATAGCTTTGTCTCTTGGCTGAATGGCAAGACTAAAAGATTGTGAAGGGTGGTGAAGCCCTGCTTATGTTTGTCCTTCCTTTGCCACAAACAATGATCAGATGAATACTTTATAAAAGAGATCGCTCCAGCTTAGCCACATGTTTTCAGAACCAAGTGATCCAGAGAAATACTGATTATTAGTCAGGTCACAGACACAGCCAAGCACATCAGAGAAGTCAAGGGCTCACTCTTTACAAGCCGATACAGAGAAAACAAGGGAAACATCTGCCTAGTGCAAGAAGATTGCAGCTGAAAGAATCCCTCCAGTGAAGGTTTAAGAGATGCAACAACATTGTAGGCGTAAAGAGGGTGGCCAAGATAGAGTTGGTGTAGAGAGTCGTATCCATTCCCAAAATTGAGTGGATTTGAAACACTCAGATTTACATGAATGTAGATCCACAGACTGCAAAAACACAGAGACCTCATTTTGAACAACCCCTACTGTAAACCCACTCTGGGCAATAGCTGCTCTGATACATGATGTCTCTTCAGAATTTCCCACAGAGATGTGCCACATGAGCAATTCACTGTCTCCAGAGGACTTGCTTTCATTGCAGTGATCCTCCCACTTTTCCTTAAAACCACCCTCTTACCCCTCGAGCAAGAAAGGCCACATGAGACACTAGCCTTGGATGACTGTGCTGGGACTCATTCTTGCCTTCATCATTATTTACAAGGTCATGCAATGACAGGACAAGGGGCAATGGGTTTAAACTGGCAGAGAGATTTAAACTGCATATTAGGAGGAAGTTCTTTCCAGTGAGGGTGGTGAGGCACTGGCACAGGTTGCCCAGGGAGGTTGTGGCTGCTCCCTCCCTGAAGGGGTTCAAGGTCAGGTTGGATGAGGCCTTGAGTGACCTGTGCTAGTGGGAGGTGCCCCTGCCTATGGCAGGGGGTTGGAACTAAATGATCTTTGAAGTCCCTTCCAACCTTACCATTCTATGATTCTATGATTATTGTTGTTTGGGTTTTTGTTTCATTTTTTTATTCCAGTCTGGATTTTAGCCTGAGCAGATCTTATGTAATCAAACTTCTCAACAATGTCATTCATAATCATGACAGTCCAGGAGGGGAAACTCGCAGCATCCTGGATTAAAATCAAGTAGTATATAAATACAACCAAGGTATTCTTGAAGTCAACACAACTAACCTGCTTTTAAAGATGGCAGCTGGCTTTCACTTTTTAATTGGGGTGACATTTTGCAAGGCCATTCCTTGGTGAGTTTCATATCCTCCCGTTCTGTTCTGCTTATTTGTATAGCATTACCAAGGCATATATATGAAATACATTTCAAAGTACAGCTATCAGCTCATTTACAGCTAATTATAACAGGCAAGTGGTGCAGTAAATGGAACACCCGATTTTCTCCCCTCTTTTTTTTTTTTATATTTTTTTTTTTTCCTTGTGGTTGAAGCTTTTGTGATGTTCTCCAGGTGACTCCCATGCATAATGTAACACCAGCAATGCTGTTTGCATAATAAGCTATTTTCTACCACAGAAGCAGAAACATTTTATCACTATAGAGAAGGCTTGGATTCTGAATACATTTTCATATAAGTTGATTTATGTGAAAATTGCCAATAAATGCATTCTAGCCATAAGTAAAATGTTTGTTCCTACTTTAAGGAGTAGTATTATTTGAAACTTAGGGGGGAGGGGAAATGCATACCCTACCAAGGGAAAAACTATTTTACTAATATGATTCAAATGTCAGAGCTGGCAGCCACCTTCCAACATGCAGAGCTCCCTCAGCTTCCTCCGGAGATGCCAATGAGAGTGGAAAATGCTCAGCACTAGATCAAAGTACTCTGTGTCTCCCCACACTGAACCACCAAGTTCTATGGCATTTACTGCAGCATAAACACCAAACCCAACCAAATGTCACCTTCTGCAGCTTCCCAAGCAGCTTTTTGTCACCCTCCCTTCCAAAATGCAGCTGCTTTTTCATTGTATGGGATACACATCTTCTTATTAGTCTTTTTTTCTTTAATATATTTACGTGGTTGTCATGTTCTGAGGGGTTCCGGGTTATCCCAGACTCCCTGAAAACAACAAAGAAAGACCCATATCCATCCCAGGGGAAGAACTGGTTGCCCCCGGATGTCATGATTTTGTTATTCAGTCCCATAAATCCTGCAAACACTACAAGTGGGCAGCAAGGTCGATTCGTTCTCTGTTCCCCCTGCCTCTCCAACACTCCAGAGAGATCTTTATCTGGTAACCAGGTAATTATGTAGGAGGAACTTGTGGTAGCCCATGGCCTTCAAGACCATGGGCCGTCTGTGATGGTTTGGGAGTTAACTCCCCCCACACTCAAGGAAATCACCCAGACTAGACTCATCCAGCTGGAAGTTAAGGAATGAAGCCTTATATTCATAGAATCATAGAATGGTAAGGTTGGAAAGGACCTCAAAGATCAGCCAGTTCCAACCCGCTCCCACAGGCAAGGACACCTCCCACTAGAACAGGTCTCTCAGGGCCTTGTCCAACCTGGCCTTGAACATCTCCAGGGAGGTAGCAGCCACAACCTCTCTGGGCAGCCTGTGCCAGTGTTTCATCACCCTCACTGTAAAGAAGTGTAAAGATGTAAAGATGAAGCATCTCCAACCCCCCTGTCATGGGTGGGGACACCTCACACTAGATCAGGCTGCTCAGAGCCTCATCCAGTCTGGCCTTAAAAACCTCCAGGTATGAGGCTTCCACAACCTCCCTGGGCAGTGTCCTCATTCTTACTCCCAGAAAGGGGTAAGAGTCATTTCTGTCCTCCAGTACCCAAACTGTGACAGAGATTTAGAGCAACACCCTCTAGAATGAGAGATGGGCAGTGCTACAGGAACATGACTCTGCAGCCTGGGTCCAGTCCAGCAAACGCAGGTGAGCATCAGCACCTCCATGCACTTGAGCAGCCCCACTCCTCCCTGTGCTGCAGCAGTGGAGCAGTGCAGTTAAATGAGGTTCCACGTGGCCTTACACCTGTTTTGAGATCAGTGCAGGATCACAGCTTGTGTGTTTGGTCACAGATGAAATGTGACCTAGATGCATATAAAGCGCCAGCACCAGTCTCAACAGTGACACCCTTGAGACTGAGCTGGTGCCCTTTGAAGCTAGCAAAACAGAGGGCTTTGGATCTGTCCCTTTGCACTGGAGGGTGTCCCAGAACCAATTAACTGACACTGCAAGAACACTGTCGATGAGCTGGGGTAAAGGGGCGTTCTTTGAGAAGTGCTCCTATTCACTGAGGTGCTGACCCTGTAAACTGCATGCTGTAAACAAGTCCTGGTCCTCCTGAGCCTGCAGGAACCTCAGTGGAGCTGTCTGGCACAGCAAGGCTCTGTCCCAGTGGAGCAGATCAAGCCTCTGCCTCTGAAACAACAGCTACATGTACACCTCGATTCTTCAGAGCAACTGACTGCTCAGATCTCCTGCTCCTGTAAATCAAGGTGGGTTTATTGACACCAGAGGAGTTCTGCTGATTTACATGAGCTCTATGTCTGATCTGCTGCTGCAGATCAAGATTACTTCTGCTTAACAGAGATAACTCACAGAAGAAAAAACTTTTTATACAATATGTCAATGGCTTTCAACAAAATTAAAAGGCTAACACTCTGGCTGGGGAGGGTGGAACTGACTGCTGCAAATGAACAACACATAATGTGGGATTTTTTTGCTTCAAACACCATTCTGTAGCTGTAAACATCACTTAATGTCATAATTTCCCTGCAGATTTTGTAAACTTCTGCAAAAAGCCCACTCTGTAGAAATCCATTGATTTCATCTGCTCTCTACCACAGAGGCTGCTGTGGATTTCCTTTTTTTTTTTTCTTCTCCAAATACATACATTACAATTTTATTTTTTTTTCCTAAATGCCTTCCAGTTTTACTAATTGACTTCCCTCTCTTTTCCCTGCAGACCTGCCTGTGAGGAAGAGCACTGTTCAGCAAACAGCCTTGAGCACTACACACTGCTCTGCAGTTCAGCAGCTGAGGAAATGCTGAGACTCCTCAGCTGGCATCGCTGGACCTCAGTGGGAAACTGAGCCTTCCACAGCAGGCTTGGTGGTGGTTAGACCCACATCATTTGTGGTCCAGCCCTTGCAGATGGCAGGGTACACAGAGCACTATCTTTGTGTGAGATCTGACAGCGCTGCTGCCACAGGGTTTCCTGCAGGCAAGATCCAGCATCATTCCTTCCCACTGTCTGCTGCCTCCCTCAATAGTGTCTGTGCCTAACTCTGCTTTTCATTTGCATTTGACACTGGGGTCACTTTATAAAGCCCAACTCACTTTATTCCTCACTGCAGATGTTTTGTGGTTAGAAGGGTTGCTGGAAAGGACTTCTGGAGATTATCCAGTCCATGTCCTCTGCCAGAGCAGTATCGCATGCAGTAAACAACACAGGAACTTAGAATCATAGAATCATAGAATGGTACAGTTGGAAGGGACTTCAAGAGTCATCGAGTTCCAACCCCCTGCCATAGGGAGGGACACCTCCCACTAGTACAGGTCACTCAAGGCCTCGTCCAGCCTGGCCTTGAACACCTCCAGGGAGGGAGCAGCCACAACCTCTCTGGGCAACCTGTTCATGTGTGACAGTTTGGGAATTCCCCACCCCCCCACACTTGTAAAATGACCCAGACTAGAACTCAGCTGGCTGGAAGTTAAGAGATGAAGCTCTATTTACAGCTTAGCACAATATACAAGCAGAGATATACAATATATACAGGAATATTTACAGAAATATACAAGGTAAAGGTAATATAGAAACACAACTCCCCTCCCAGAAATCAGAGACCCCAGGAGGGGCTCCCAACCACCCTTCCACCTTCTCCCCACCCCTACACCTTACCCCAAGGTTTGCCTTACGCGCAAAGAGGATCGGCTGGGGAGGATTAGAAGGAAGTGGTTAATGGAGTTATTCAGCAGAGAGAAGAAGCCAGAGCTGATAGAGAACCCAAGAAGCCGCTAGACCGAGAAGTTGTGCCCCATGACCCAGACTGCCAGCTCGAAAGACTCTTATCTTCTTTGTTTTGGGTTCCTTTTCTAAACATCTCTGCAAGCCTATGAGTGAAGTAGACATTGTCATTGTTTTCCTTCACAGCCTATAGTATAATTTTCTCTATTAAAATATTCCAATTAGCTCAAACCAGCACACCATGACTCCAGAGAAGGAGACTCTACCACCTCTCTGGGCAGCCTGTTCTAGTGCTCTACCACTATCAAAGAAGTTCCTCCTCATGTTTAGATGGAACTTCCTATGCTTAATTTTGTGCCCGTTACCTCTTGTCCTGTCACTGAGCACCACTGAAAAAAAGACTGGATTCATCCTCCTGACACCCACCCTTTAAATATTGATAAGTATTGATAAGATCCTCCCTTAGTCTTCTCTTGGCTAAAAAATCCCAAGTGCCCCAGCTTTTCTTCACCAGACAGATGTGTTAGTCCCCTAGTTATCTTTTTAGCACTATGCTGTACCCTCTCAAGTAGTTACCTGCCCTTATTGAACTGACTTGGACACAGTACTCTAGATGAGACTTCACCAGGGCAAAGTGGAGGAGGAAGAGAACCTCCCTTGACCTGCTTGCTGTCAGCCCAGTGGCACAAGTCAGTCCACCCCTGTGACTTATGACCCATGTTAGATTTTCAGCCCCTCTCAAGTGAGCATTGCCAGCCACATATTTCGGATCAGGATCTCTTTGTATGGGTACCACAAATCCTTGTAAGCCTGTACTGCACCATGTCCCCTTCTTGCTATGCATTCATCCACCCCCCACTACTGTCAGTCCTGCCCTCCAGCCTGCTTGGTTGCTCTCTCTGCACACCCAGGAGACTGGCTGATATTCACAGAATCATAGAACCACCTGATTGTAAAAGACCTTAAAATCACTGAGTCCAACCATAAGCCAGCATCTCCCTGTACCCAACTGTTAGACCATGTCTCTTAGCACCTCTCCCAAACCTCTGGGGATGGTGACCCCACCACCTCTCTGTGCAGCCTGCTCCAGTGCTTGATGGCTGTTTCAGTGAAGAAAGATGGTTTAGCAAAGTTTCTTCCCCCTTGAAATTTCTATCTGCTCTCTGTGTTCTGCCATGGGCATTGCTGGCACCGGTGCCATGGCAGGTCCACTGGCTCCAGCTGTGGGCTGCTGAGCCAAAAAGTTGTAGAATGAAGAAGTAGCATCCCAGGTTACCCATCTATGGACACACCAGGTTCTCCTAGCAATAGGTACCACCAAGAAGCCCTGCCTTGCAATACCTGAAGCGATCCTGCAGGAAGACTGGAGAGGGATTTTCGTAAGGGTGTGCAGCAACAAGACAAGGAGGAATGGTTTTAAGTTGAAGAAAAGTAGGTGGATCAGAGGAAAAAGTTCTTCAGTTCGAGCGTGGTAAGACTGGAATAGGCTGCCCAGGGAGGCTGCAGATGCCTCCTCCCCTGAGTGTTCAAGGCCAGGTTGGATGAGACTGTAAACAGCCAAGTCTAGTTGAGAGGTGTCCCTGCCCTGGCAGGGAGGTTGAAGCAGACGATCTTTGAGGTCCCTGCCAACCTAAGCCATTCTCTGATTCCATGATGAAAAGTTCCCTCACTCATCCTTGAGCCTGAAACTCCCAGTTTCAATTCCCCTGGTCCTACTCCCTTGAGTAACATAATTGATGCAAGTTCACACAGTAACCCTGACCCCTAGATCCTCACATTTTCAAACCTAAAACATTTTAAACTAAATTTGCTTCACTACCATTAAATAAATTCGTGTCTCTAAGACAGTAAGTGGCACAGCTCCTAGAGCAGTGGACTCAAGAAATTAAACCTAATTCCTATTCAGATGAGATGGTGTGGAGATGCAAGATGGGAAGGAAGGCACAGCACAGGGATGTCAGATCATGCATTCTTAGTTACACATTTACTATAGCTTTAACAGTTCACTTTTCTATTTTAAACCCTACTAAGTGGAGACTATTTAAATGTACTGCTGTAGTAATAAAGAAAAGGTCAGCTCAATGTCTGTCTCGGCCATTAATCAATCTTTCCCATACTTTCTAATTATCTTGATTGCCTGATTGAATGAAGCATGGGACACTGATCATCTATATGTTCTTTGGTTATATCTGCTCTTGGCACCTTTTTTTTTTTTTTCCTCCTTTTGGAGGCCAGGGAGGATATTTTCCCATGGTGATATTTTTTTTACCAGAAAAGATCCCAAAATTCCTCCTCTAATAACCAACTCCTCCTCTTCTGCCTTATCTCCCACCATTTTTGGTAGCAATATTGCAGGCTGTTCCCTATAAATTTTTGAAGTGTCTTTAATCATCTCAGGCAGCAAATTTGTGTTAGGCTTTTTGGTTGGATTTTTTTGGGTTGGTTTTTTTTTTTTTTCCTCTCCTTTTCAGTAATCTGGGATTCCCAGCATTATTCTCTCTCACTCTGATTATGAATTGTAGCTTTTCATTTTCAGGGAGATCTTAATGCAATGCAGTAACACACAAACACAGGAACAAATTATAGACATAGCTCAGATTGTTTTTTATAGTGATAATTCCATTTTACTCCTGGGTGTCACATATCCATGAGGGACCCCAGAACTTCAGCAAGAGCAGACAGAAAACTCATTATCAAGACCCTTGGGGCTTCACAGCATGTCTCCATTCCCAAGTGACAGGGAGGGTCTTGTGGAAAGAGTGTGGCAGGGGACAGGCAGCAGGTCACATCAGACTGCTTGGATCCAGCCCAGAGACAAGAAATGCAAGTAGCAGATGTCTTACAGAAAGGGGCAAGTGTGCAGCTCCCAGATGAGCTCCAGCAGATGATTCAGTCTCAGTTCTGCTCTACAGAAAGTGTCAGGCAGACGGAAGACCTGCAAGGATGGAAACCTCATCTAATTCTTCTGTACTGAATTATTGGGAGTTTGGGATGTTTGAAGAATGCAGAATGGGATCTTTTGGAAGGATTTTTTTAACCCCTTTGATTATCTCTGCAGCTTGATGGAATGAGTCATGCAACCTAGCTTCTTCATATATCCATTAATGCCAGGGAGAAAATGCAAATTCAACCCATCACTGGGTTTTGTGAAGTTTGGGTTTCTTTCCTGCTCATAAAAAGCTTGAGAACAAATACAAATGTATTAATTGTTCAAAATCTCTGGCCAATATTTTTTGCCGTTTATACAGAGTTTGCAGTTTGCTCAAGTAGCTCCTGGTGAGCTACTCCAAAACATGGTCCTCCTCCAAAACTGCATCAGCAGGCAGGTAGCCCCCACAGCCTTTCAGCAGGAGGGATCGGCAATCTCTGCAGACTTCTGCAAACCTCATCCTTTGCTAGAGTTCGTGTGCACTGGTGGAGTCAGGCTCGGGTGCTCCAGCCACATCTCAAAACTCTGGATCACACTGGTTTTCTGCAGCACAATTTAAAATGGAGATGGAATATTGCTGGCAAGGCATCCCCTACTTTTCCTGGTGCAAAACCTATTACCAGAAAGAGAAGTCCAGTTAATATCCTCATTCTTTACACACTGACACCCTCAAAATCAGGGTTATTTCCTCAAGCAGCTTGGGATCCATGGGCTGAAGCTAGGGGAAACCAAAGCCCACCACACTCCCCTGAGCACTGCACCAAGATCCCCAAGCCAGGGCTGAGTGAGTTGGGATCTTCCAAAGCAGATATCATCCTGGGTCCTGAAAGAGGCCAGCCAAGATTGCTGGAGTGCTACTCCCATTTATTCTCCATTTTTCCATATTTCAGTGGCAGAAACAACCCACACTGATGTTTGAG
This sequence comes from Semnornis frantzii, assembly GCA_013399775.1. Taxonomy (NCBI): domain Eukaryota; kingdom Metazoa; phylum Chordata; class Aves; order Piciformes; family Ramphastidae; genus Semnornis; species Semnornis frantzii. The sequence continues at coordinate 17,737 of VWYK01113222.1, read as the reverse complement.
TCCCTCTTGTTGCTCAACATACCCTATCGGCCAACTCTTGATGCTTCCCTGCTCAATGTATTAACCACCCACCAGATGTATGTATCTTTCCACACAGAAGATCTACAGACCCTGGCAATCTGATTGGGTTTTTGTCTGGGGGAGCTGTTTAGCACTTTGTTTGAGCCAGCTATCAATTTTATCCATTGCAGAGCCACACTGACAGCACTTGTGGTGCCTTGCTAAGATCTCACCCCCATCCAAAGGTGCAGGCTACTAGAACTAAACAGTACAGGCAGGGTAGCACAAGTTAAGGGAGATTATTATAATAGAATCATAGATTTGTTTTGGTTTGAAAAGACCTCTAAGATCATTGAGTCCAACCCCACACCACCATGCCCACTAAATTGTGTCCCAAACTGGCATCTCTACATCATCTTTGAACGCCTTCAGGGATGGTGACTCCACCATCTCCCTGGGCAGCCTTTTCCAAAGCCTATTTTTCCTAATATCCAATCTAAACTTCCCCATGCACAACTCTCCTCCTATAGTTAGTTAATTGATAGAAGAGACCAATATCCACCAGATTCCAACCTCCTTCCAAGTAGTCATAGAGAGCAAGGAAGCATCCCTTCAGCCTCCTCTTCTCCAGACTAAACAATCCCAGTTCCAGCAGCTGGATCCAGCTCACTGGATCTCTTCTCCAGACCCTTCACCAGCTTATGTGACTTTGTCCTTTTCCTTAGTGTTGCAAAGACAATCCTACAGTGATAAATGAAAGGGTAGCTCGAGTGGAGAATTGCTAGCCACAAGATTACAAACTTCAGCTCCAGTAATCATGCATTCAGGCAGTATTTACATGACAAATAAGGAAAACCTCTGACAGAAGAATCTTTCATGCACTTACCCAGCTTTATCACTCAGCTCACAGTTTTTATCTTGCATTTAATCATATTGCCCTTCATCTGCCATCCAGTAGCCAAAGTACTAAAATAGCCTTAATCTCTCTGTATCTCATTACAACGTGAGACTATGGGCTTGCAAAACTTCCTGTTAAGTGTGATGTATCTCAGCTGCATAAAACATATGCCCCAAAATCATACAGTGCTTAGGCTAGTACTGTAAATTCTAAGACCATCTTCAAAAGACAGAGAAAATGCAGAGTGATGAGTAGCTGAAGTGTTATTATTAGATCGTAAGGGCAAATGAAAAATACCAAATGCAATCTCATTTAATAAAGAACACAGAGAAATACACATCAGTGGGGATGATAGCAAAAGACTTGCTTCGAAGGCTGTATCCTTCCTTCCTGAGAGCTTTGTAACACGGGGCCCCACAGTATCTGTTTAGGGCAAACACAGCTGTTAAGAAATCACTTTGTTTTGACTTTAAATCTGTAGCTATCCTGACAAAACATATTTTCAGGCAAAACACATTTTCAGGCCACCACAACATGGTACAGTAAGTCAGCAATAAAGATTGTTATTTAGTTGATTAACTCCTCATCAGCTGTAGGCCACAGCTATTCAGTACTGCATAGCTCTAGGTCCTTAATTGGATGTGATTGTTGTCACATCTTGGTGTTAAATTTGCTCTTCACCTGCCTGGCATTTACAAGTGGAAATCCCTTTAGGCAAATGTATGTGTGAATAACTAATTATGATTATTATTGTTGCTGTTATTTTAGCCCCAGCTTAACGGAGATTGACACTTTGAAAAGTAGCGAGTGGCACTGTGGAAGTCCCTGGAACAACTGAATTTGGGGTCAGGTAACATACTGCAGGTAGGCTGGCAACTTATTAGTTACACATTCCATTTGTCTACACCAGTTCCTGTGTATTTTAAGATCTCTGCTTTTAAGTGCCTCTGCAACCCCTGTTATTTCAATTACTTGCCACTGTGGCCTAAGGTATCATTACTACACTGAGGATAATAAACAACTTCCTCCTATTTCTGTTGCTAGAGATGTGACTAACTTAGCATCATTGAACTGCAGCATAGGATGGAGAAGTGCATGCCACACAGTGGGTGATTGACCCTAAACCATATCTCCTCTGCCAGCTTTGCTACGTGGTCTTGGGCAAACCTCTAAACTTTACTTTTAGGAAGAGATGATCATTATAAATGTCCACAACATCACACATTGGTTTTAAAATTATACAGCCTCTGCAGCTTCTCTGTTGTCATAGGGTTGAAGTCTGATGATGAGAATAGCAGGAGTCTATTTAAGTTTAGAAATGCACTATGGAAGGTCTGAGCATCAGAGTCATTTCGCTTGCATTGCAGTGTGTGGCTGAATGTCAGTGTACGTTCTCATGGGGACAGCTTTAACCTGGTCTTCTCATGCAAAGTCTTAATGCCTTACTAAGTTCTGACACTGTCCCACTACCTTATTGTTGCCACCAAAGTCTGGACACAGCTTCACCTGCTTCTTTTCTGTGAATGTCTTATTAATGCTCTCTCCTTTTTTATTTTCTCACAGCCGCCACTAACATTTGATTCATTTGACACATATTTGGGGCTGTGTAACTTCTGCTGATTTATTATAAACAGGTTCATCCTGCTGATTAGAAAAGTCCTAGTCTACAAGAACTGTGGCAGTCCTGGAGAATGTAGTAGTTCAGAGTTATATCTACCTCTTCTGTGTCTGTGCATCACCTGACTTGAGTCAATTTTAAGGGCAAAGAGTTATGCTACCTTTTATTCACTTAAAATCTACACTTAGGATGCCACAGAAGTTACACATAAAGAGTGCTTTCCTTTATGGAGGAGCAGAAAAAAACACCCTGTAAACTTGAAACTGGCACAGAATCCTGCTGTTCCCATTCCTGCAATCATATCTTTCAGCTAATTTGTTCCCATTAAGCGTAATGTTACAGAGAAAAGCTGCTTTGCAAACATTTAATGGCTTCTATCAGTCTGAACAAATGAATCCATACGTTCCTGCCTCCTTAAATATCTTCTCCCCTCCTGATATTTAAAAGAAGCAATTTCTGGTTGCTTTGTCCTGCAGGTACGAGACTGTGAGGTCTCAGGCATTTAATATTGCTTCTTTTTCTGGGGTTTTGTGGACAAACTAACTTGAAGGCTCAGGCTGTGAGCTGCACAATCACAGGGCTACTCTCTTTCTTTACTCTGTCTGCACAAAAACTCTGGTGGTAGGACCAGACAGAAAGCTGAGATCACATGAACCATAAAATGACCAATGCAAGCTGTTAAAGGAGGGTAGTCAAAGGCTAAACTCTTTGATGCTGCTTTCCCCCTAGAATTTTGGCACCCCAGAATGTTTGCCTGTGGGCGGTGATCTTATTGATTTGATATCATTGCTTGTACCCTGTCATTCACCAGCAACTCCTAAAGAAACTGCTTTCTCCCATCAAAATGCTGGTTCAGGCTTGTAGAGGTTCTGAAATGTGCTGGGAAATGACACAGCTGTGAAGGATTCCTTCTGAGGCTGCCCTATGCCTACCCCATTCATGGACATCACCACTGCAGTAACTATTCCAGCCCAAGTGTCTTTGTGCTTTGTTCCAGAGATGTTGCTCCCTGCAAGGTAGGTGCCAAAACTGCCCATGGGCAGCCACAACGTAAAGGCAGAGAGTAGAGGACAGGCTCTGGAGACACGTCTTGAGACACTGAGCTGCTTCCAACCATGTCCACACTTCAGAGCAGCTGTCCTCCACAGATCTGGACCTGGAAGGAATACTATGCAATAGAACAACACCAGGATCCTTCTTTTGGAAGGAAATTTTGCTGTACAAGATGGGATGTGTCTAAGGAGAACTTAGGCAGGTCCCCATGGCTGCACTGGGAGCAGAACAAGGCTGCCAAGCTCTCCAGCTGCTTGTAGCTGAGTCTCTCGAACAAACAAAAAGTTTCTCAGCTGCTTGTCTGTCCATTAGTGGAATAGTTGGGCTCCAGTTTGGGGAAGGAAAGAAATGTTGTTGCAATATAAAACAGAGAAATAAAAGGATTGTTCACAGTCTCCATCTTGAAGATATGTGGGGGGGTGTGCTGCATTAACCTTCCCCAGCACTGGGGATGTGGTGCAGTGATTTGCTCCTGTGCAAAGGGTTTCTACAATGCTTTTATTTTATGCCTCACCTAAATGGCAGAACAAAAGGGAATTAAACAGAATCACAGAATCATAGAAACATTCAGGTTGGAAAAGACCCTCAGGATCACCAAGTCCAACCGATAACCCTCCAAATTCCAATCAGACTCTTTTCTACCATACAGGTAAGGAAAGGAACATCTGTACACAGTCAGCACTTTAAGTTTGTGACCTTACCACAAGGTTTTAATTCCTCTCACATTTACTTTTCACCTCCTTGCTTGAAAATCCTACTGCATGAGCTACTGTAGCATGGCAGGTGTAAACATCAAGCTTGTTTCCCCCCAAATCCAGAAAATTAACTCCTCCCTTGATAAAGACAGACCAGTTTCTTCAGTTGGTACCTCACCCAGATGTAGTCTTGAGATGTTACAGGCAGATCAGCATTACAGAATACAAAAGCAAGAATTCAGGTCTTCTAAAATTAAAATCAACACTGTTTTTACGTTGCTTTACCTGCAAAGGCATGGAGAACCTCAGACTTCACAGGGAGTAAAAACCATCACTCACATGTTTTCTAAAATAACACAAATTTCCCTGAAATAACTTCGTATATGCATAATCTGCTAATTGTAGCTTATTTGGTGTTAATTATACATAATACAGAATCACGGAAACATTCAGGTTGGAAAAGACCCCCAGGATCCTGCCTCCTTGATCTCTGGAGGTCCCTTCCAACCTTAAAAGTTCTGTGATTCTGTGATCACCAAGTCCAACCAATATCCCTACACTACAAGGTTCACCCTAAACCGTATTCCTAAGCACCACATCCAAACGACCTTGAAACACGTTCAGGGTTGGTGACTCAACCATTTCCCTGGGCAGCTCATTCCAATGCCTGACCACTCTTTCCATGAAGAAAATATTGTAACGTCCAGTCTAAACCTACCCAGTGGCAGTTTGAGGCCATTCCCTCTTGTTCTATCGCTAATGACCTGTGAGAAGAAACCAGCACCAACCTCTCCACAAGGTCTCTTCAGGTAGCTGTAGACAGTGATGAGGTCTGCCCTCAGCCTCCTCTTTTTCAAACTGACCATCCCCAGCTCCCTCAGTTGCTCCTCATCAGATTTATTCTCCAGCCCCTTCCTCAGCTTCCTTGCCCTCCTCTGCACTCACTCCAGCACCTCCACATCCCTCTTGTATTGAGGTGCCCAAAACTGAACACAACACTCAAGGTGTGGCCTCGCCAGTACCAAGTACAAAGGGACAATCACCTCCCTGCTCCTGTTGGACACAGCATTTCTAATCCCAGCCAGGATGCCAGTGGCTTTCTTTGCCACCTGGGCACACTGCTGGCTCATATTCAGTTGCTTGTCAGTTTTAACCCCCAGGTCCCTTTCTGCTGACAGTTTCCCAGCCACACTGCCCCAAAGCCTGCAGAATTGCTTGGGGTTGCTGTGACCCAAGTGCAGGACCTGGCATTTGGCCTTACTATCTCACAGTAGCTCATACCTTGCTATCTGTCAAGATTTCCTCAAAATCTGATTCTTCCTAACAGTATTTCCTGATCTATAACTATGTGAAACACCAACTTTAGACTCAACCACGAGTGAAATAACAAACCTTGAAACAGCCAGTGGAATCACACTGTCATTTCAGGGCTGTCAAGGAGTGAAGGAAGGACTGATCAGCATTTTGGGAGAAGAAAGGACCATTTCTCTAGCAACTCAGTGAGTTTTTAGCAATAATTGTTTAAAGAACCTCATTAGCATAAGAAAAAGACTCTTGGTGGAAATGAATTAGCAGTCACAGTGCAGGTGAAACAGGCAGATAATATATGCAAGGTAAATGGAATTTATTGTGAGTGTGCTCTATCACATGGCTGACATTTCCACCTCTTTTTTTTCTCTGACATGTACTCCCGTGTCAGAGGAAAACAGCCCCACTTAAATCTTCTGCTCCGTGTGGGAACAAAGCCTGTACCTGGAGAATATGTCATCTTTGCTCCAAATCTCCTAGGGATACTCACCACCACCACCTGGCCCACCAAGGGCACCTCTTGACAGCAGTGGATTGCAACAATCTCTGGCACCTAAGTCAGGGAGAGAAGCCAGGGAGGCACATGTGCCTTGAACCACAGGGAAATACAAAAAGGGATGCAGTTGTACTCCACTCAGTGTGTAAAATATCCAGGTCTCGGTCTAAGGTAAGGTGCTGCTTGAAAGCAGAGCAGTGAATAGGAATATGGGGACAGGGACAGTACTGCAGAGTTCTTGGGTTGGTGCCACTTGGCTATTTATGTGCAGAGAAATGTCTCCAGTAAGGAGTGGTTCAGAAGATGGAGTTCTCAGCTGGTAAACCATGTCTTCCCAAGACTGAGGGGGTCACACTCATCTCTCCTTTCCTTGTGGTAGGGATCCCAAATACAATGTGTTGCTGTCATCATTGTGGTCATCATCATCATTACTCTGTATGGAACTGCTACTCTTTCAAAACCATGGTTAGCAGTGGTTGATTGGAGAAAGAATAGAAATAAAATGAGATGAACCCTTCCCAGGTAGATCCTTCCAGCTCATAGCCATTCACACTGAAAGGTTGCATTGCCATTCAGTGAGACTTAGGCTGAGAGTTGGGCAGGGAGAAATTGAATGACGTTCAACAATAGCAAGTGTAGAGTCTTGCACCTGGGAACGAACAATCCCAGGGATCAGGATAAGTTGGGGAGAAGAGAAGGGGAAAAGGACCCTAGTAGATGGAAGTTTGACCATGAGCCAGCAATGTGCTCTTGTGGACAAGAAGGCCAATGCCATTCTGGGGTGTATTAGAAGAGCTGTCATTAGCAGGTCAAGAGAGGTTCTCCTGCCCCTCTACTCTGCCCTGATGAGGATGAATTGGAAGTACTGTCTTCAGTTCTGGGCCCCTCAGTTCAAGAAGGACCTGGGGGAATTGCTTGAGAGAATACAGTGCAGAGCCACAAAAATTATAAAAGGAATGGAATATCTTCCTTATGAGGAGAGACTGGAGGCTCTGCAGCTTGGAGGAAAAGAGGTGACCTCATCAATATGTGCAGGGTGAGTGCCAGGAGGATGGAGTCAGGCTCTGCTGGGTGATGCCCAATGACAGGACAAGGGGCAATGGGTGGAAGCTGAGGCATAGGAAGATCTATATAAACACGAGGAGGAATTTTTTCCCTGTGAGGGTGACAGAGAACTGGAACAGGCTGCCCAGGGGGGGTGTGGGGTCTCCCTCTCTGGAGATATTCAAGACCTGCCTGGATGCATTCCAGTGTGATCTGCTCTAGGTGATCCTGCTCTGGCAGGGGGGTTGGAGTGGATGAGCTTTCAAGTTCCCTTCCATCGCTTAACATCCTCTCATTCTGTGAACAACTCAATGACTTCCTGACATGGGCATTGTATCTATAATTCACAGCAAGGGCTGTGTCCCCTACACATTTCTCTGATGCCTTTTGGATGCATTAGACTTTGAACTTCGACAGCCTGAGGTGTTAAATTCAAGAGTGTAGCAAGTCAAATAAGCTTGTTTTAAACTTGCTGGTTGAGCGAATGCCCCTCAGGTTTTACAGTGGAAGGACCACTGAGCCATCTTTGTTCACTCACCTTTCCCACGTCGCTCATGATTTTATAACCCCTGGTTTTAATCCCCTTCAATTACACCTTCTCCAAACTGAGTCCACATTTATTTAGAGTCTCCTCATATGGAGGTTTGTAGGAATCTAGCTGGATCCTGCCTGATGCACCTCAGACTTTGCAAGATGAAGGAAAAAGAAAAAAAAAAAAAAAAAAAAGTAGATATTATACTGTATAATCTGAGAAATAATATTTGATCATGTAATTAGACTGTATCATAGGCAAATGCACTAGGGAACAGAGTTAATGTTGCATGTACAACCTTAATTTTATTTCCTGACTTTTAAATGCCGAATTAGGCAACTTTAACATTTTCTTAATGCAATTTTTGTATGGAATATTATATAGCCTATTACATATGCATGCGTACTGAAATATGGAATACATTAGGCTGTGGCACATAGATTGTGGCACGCACATCTCAGTACTAGACGTCAGCACCAGTCTCGACTGGCACTGGCACAAAGTTATGCCAGACATTCCTGAGTGCTGCTCAAAATAAGTGTGGCCAGCACAGCGAGGGAGGTGATTCTCCTCTCCTCTGCTCTCATGACATCCCAACTGGAGTACTGCATCCAGTTCAACACAAGAAAGTCATGGAAGTCTTGCAATGGGTACAGAGGCGGGTCAGGAAGATGATCAGGGGACTGGAAAGCCTTTGCTATGGGGTCAAGCTGGGAGAGTTCACAGAATCACAGGATATTAGGGGTTGGAAGGGACCCAAAAGAGATCATCAAGTCCAACTCCCCTGCCAGAGCAGGACCAGACAGTCTAGCTCAGGTCACAGAGGAACACATTCAGAAGGGCCTTGAAAGTCTCCAGAGGAGGAGACTCCACAACCTCTCTAGGGAGCCTGTACCAGTGCTCTGTGACCCTCTGTGAGTTGGGCTTGTTCAGCCTGGAGAAGAGAAGGCTTCAAGGAGACAGGTCTTACAGCATTTGAAGAGGACCTACAAGAAAGCTGGGGCAGACTTCTTTACAAAGGCTTATAGAGACAGAACAAGGGAGAATGTCTTTAAGCCATTTAGCTTTAAGCCATTTAGACTGGATATTAAGAGAAAATTCTTTACAGGGAAGGTGGTGAAACATTGGAATAGGTTGCCCAGGAAGGTTGTGAATGCCACTTCCCTGGAAGTGTTCAAGGCCAGGCTGGATGGAGCCTTGAGCAACGTGGTCTAGTGGAAAGTGTCCCTGCCCATGGCAGATATCTTCAAAGTCCTTCTCAAGCCAAACTATTCTATGATTCTGTGAACACTTTTGGGTATTTGCTGCTCCGTTCCTTATTTTCTACACAGTGTAAGTCTCATAGATAATGAGCTTGAGAACATCTCTCTTTTTTTAATTGAATTGATACTACATTTTATAATTTCCTTCTTACAAAGCTAGCCTTACTCAAATATTTAGGCTCTTAAAAGGCAACTTAAAAGTATGTCCACAGAAGCATTAAGCATTATGAAAATGTAAAAGAACACTATAAAAACCTAAAATCATTTTCCAAACATAATGAAACTTCCTGATCTCTGCAAACCACCCTGGCTATGAAGACAGTACAACTGAAAGCTAAGACTCTCCCTTTTCAAGTGGTAAGAAGTCATTTTATAGCTGCAAAGGGCCGTAAGACGATTGACTTTAAGGCTGAATTGTACAGGATTAGACTCTTTCCATTCTCCATCTTATTCTGCACTGCAACGTCAGGTTCCCTCTGAAGATACATGGCAGTTTTAGGGGTTAGAAGAAATCCTTTTGCAGAGACATATTACTGAACAAACTACAGGGGAGACACTTGGATGAACCAGAATATAGGGTTGATTGATGTGGTTAATCTAAATAATTCAATATTCAGTCACTGAACGAAAAAATAAAACACATCATACACGCGTTGCCACGAGCTTGTGACGGAAAAAGGTGCTGCTGGACACCAGGTTTTATTTCCCTGGTCAAAGACATCTAATGCACCTCAGGATTACAAAAGGTTAATATCATATGACAGGAGCAAGAAATCTACTGTCTTCAGAGGTTACTCTTGAAGAATGTCACCATGGACTGAATGGAATATGCCACTAATAAATCACAGCGATGTTCTTCCAATAGACTAAGTGATTTTTGAAAAGGGCAAAAAAAAAAGGGAAAAAAAAATTAAATCAAATAACCTGTTCAGCTAACAGGATTTGATCAGCCGATCAGTTAGTGAATATTTTAAAAAAAAATAGCTGATCTGATGAATAAATTATTCAGTGGAAGCAGGCAAAATTAACAAACCCTGCATTTGCTGAACAACAGCTAAACCATTCAGCATCTATAGAATTAAATATTTAGTCATCCATATTTATAAGTAGTTCTTTT
>VWYK01113213.1:0-14580 GCA_013399775.1 Semnornis frantzii | reverse complement strand
TTTTTGCTTATTTTAATATTTTATCATTCTAGACTTTTGCAACAATTTAAAGAGTGTAATACAGAGCAATGCCTCTAGCCCAAGAGCCAAGAAAAAGCAGTTTGAAAGGACATTACCACATCAACTCTAGGATGGGATTTTCTTCTAAGAACTTACAAGAACCCTCTAATGTAGGCCTTTAAGGCAAGAAAAATTATTAATGTGGCAAAGAGATCCATGCCAAAGGCAGTGGAGGATAAGGTTTTCAATTAAGGTACTTCATCCCAGAGTTATCTAAATTATACCTGCATCATTTCTGGCTTTTCCCACAGGCAAGAATCAAGATCATTAAAGCCAGCCATCCATCAGCCTAAGAACACTTTATGCTATAGCAGCTACAGTGCTGGATTTCACCTAGAATATGCTAATTAGAGATCTCAGAGGACAAAAGAAAGAGGTTGCAGCACTAGAATAGAGTAGCAACGATGTTAGTGGGTAAAAGGTAGGTCAGTCTGTTATGTATGAAAAACACCTCCTGATTTATCTGACTTTTTCAGAGTTGTTTGGTTTTGGTTTTTGGTTTTTTTTTTTTTTCCAAATAGTTTGAAGATAAAACTTGAAATGCAAGTGAAGCATTGCAAAATGGAGTTGATGGGGAAAGAATAATCATGCCAGAAAGAAGACACTTCTTTGGCAGCCTCTGCAGCAGCAATTTAACAAACTGAGCTCTACTGCCAATGAAAATAACACGGATGCAAAGCACTTTTTAAGATGACTTTGTAATTTCAAATCAATAAGCACGTTCAAAATATTCTCCTTATCTTCTTATCTTTATAAGATTCTTGCAGACTGGATCACTGACATCTACAGCTCTGCTTTCTGCTCCAAGTATGAACATAAAGAGCATGCACACAGATATTGACAATTAAAAAGTATGTTCTAAATTTGGTCAGTACGGCGAGATAATAATAGAAGTTTTTGCTTTACTACAGCTGGGGAATCCGACCTTTCGCTTGAATCACTCTGAAATCAGTGCTTGAGATCAAAGAGAGGCAGAGTTAAAAGGATCAATACAAAAATGAAATCAATATAATGACACGAGCTGAAGAGCTGTATGGTCTTAACTGTGGGGCTTTTGTAACAAACTCACCAACCTGAATCCAAAATAAGTAGAGCATTTCATAAAGTACACCCAATTCAGATCTTCCTACAGCCTAAATGAAACTTATGACATAGCATCAGAGGCACAGTTCGACTACAGGGAAAGTTCAACATTCAGTGTCACACTGAACTTGGGGTTGAAAATTGAATGTCTTTTCAATTTGATTCAATCAAACAAGTCTTCCTATCACTTTCATTTGCATTTCAGCGACTATACTTGTCATGCTCAAAGGCTTCTTTGCTTCCCCTCACAGTTACTATATATAGAAGTGATTGACTGTAATTAACCATTTATGAGAAGAGACAATTATAAAACTCTTAAAGAGTAGGTATTAATGGTATTCAACATGCAATCCCACATACCTTTTTTTCTGCAGCCATGCCTGCTTCAAGGGTATTTTTCTTCAGTCACTACCCACTGAACATCATGCAAGCACTACCATTCACCTAGCTCTTAGCTGTATTACTGATATGGAAACAGTTAAAAATAGTTCTTGCCCAAAAGTGTTACTGACACCAGAAACAAGTTTTTGACTGGCACTACAGAGCAAGCAAAGCAGAGGTGGAAATGATAGTGTCCCAGGGGCTGCAGCTGCAGGGGTACAGCTGGCACAGCCCTGGGAAAGCCAGTTAAAAGAGGAACATACACCTTTTGCTTGCTCTGTGCTAAATGACATTACATGATGTGATATTATTCCTTCAGTGTCTTATTTGTCAAAAGTAGGAAAGTACTCAAGAGCTGCTCTTCTGCCCTTTCTGTTGATTGAAAGGTGCAGCTTGCCAACATGAAAAATCCATAAACTCTGTCGTTTAAAATAAAAAAAAACTGACATCAAAACCACATCTTCTATCTCAGGCTGAGTATGCTATCAGATGATGGCTTTTCACTCAGAAGGTTAGTCAAGCAAACCTGAAGTCCTTTTTAAGTACAGGGTAATTCTTCATCTTATTGCATAAATGCTTAGTGTGTCAAGTCTATCACTTGTAACATATTGCATTTTAATGGGCATCTTCTGACCTGTCAAAGAAGGGAGTGATGAGGTCTCATTTACAGTAGATACATGACTGTAATCTAGAGAGCTGCTTGCTTTTCACCTGCAAACACATTTTCTGCACAGCTGTGTTTTGGTAGATGGGCAGTGATCTTTGCTACTGTTCATTGTTCATGAGGTTTTAGAGGACGCCTCTATTTGCTAGATCTGTTTGCAGGAGTAAAAAGTGCCTTCTTCCAACAGCCACATATTGCAGCAGCCATACACTTCAACGCCTTGGATCAGCTGTGGCAGTGCTACATACAGATACTTTCCAAGCAGAAAGCCGGCATTCCCACTTCTCTCTGGTCCTGCCCATTCCAAGAAGTAAAAATCCAGACAGTTCTGTCAGCACAAGCTTCAGATTTTCACAGCTTCTGGTTTCCCCTCTGGCCAGCTGCACCAGGGCTTTTCCAGAGCAGTCCCAATCTTGCTCTTCCACTGGGATATTTACATATAAGCAGCACACTGATCTCTCCAGGATAGTAAAGAACATAGAACACTAACACTTTTATCATCTCTGATCATGCTGTAATGCTTGGTGAAGTATTAACATCTCTAGTAGTATTTCAAAGAGTACCTGACATCTTTTCCTGTCCTTGCCAGAAACACTAAGCCCTCCTAAGATTCACCTTTCTCAAAAATATTAACATCTTTTTTCCACCATTAGAGTCTGAAGATGCTTCACATACTCACCAGTTCCCTGCTCAGCCTTGCCACAGATTTACCCCAAACACCTGTATCAATTTTCACTCGCTTCATTCACAGCTACTACTCAGGTAACAGCGTGCACAGTGAAGGTAATTCTATACAGCTTAAACTCTCCATTAAACAGTTTACATAAAGTATTACCCACAGCAGAACAAAATGTAGCAATATATGTATACACGAGGAAATGAATGTGAAAGAACAGGAGAAGCAACAGAGAAAAGCAACTCTGTTCCAGTTGTATACTCCTTAGACAAGCAACCCTTCCTTCACACCTGCAAATAGCAAGCTAGATGATGTAACCAGACTGGGAACACATCTCTACCAAGAAAGTTGCCCAAAGCAATGCACCGCCTGCAGAAATGGGAACATCCTGGCTTCCACACGTAAACCTGAGAATGAAATGCAGAAGTCTGAATTAACTTGTGAATATTTTTGATGGTTCCAGCCAACTACCACCTCATGCTGAAGCTGTAGCCTTTTTTTTCCAGAGCATAGTGCAAATCCTAGATTAAGAAATATCCATCCCAACATTTTTCTTCTGTAACGATCAGAATCTGCATGAAGAACTGTGGCTGCTCACTACAAACTAGGCATGTAGGGTGTGCTGGAGCACAAGAAGACTGTTTGTTAACCTGCAGTAAAAGCTAGTAACGGCCTGTAGGCAACAAAAAGACTCATTTCCCCATCTGTACTAAAGTAGCTGTTCTGAATTATAGGCAGAAACATAAGAAGGATCCTTGCAAAACATCTGGTCCCAGACGCTGATCAGTCTCTTTAACTCACAGCTACAAATTAACAGTCCAGCTTGCCCCCATCACACCATGCTGCACAGATGGACCAGCAGAAGCAGCAATGGGTGGACAGTATGGTCCTAGCATGTCTCTAGCTCGGCCTGGGCCCAGGCTGCCAAAACAGCCTGCTCCCTTTGTGCATAGGCTTCCATCATCCGCACTCTGCTCAAACAAGAATCCAGAGGTGAACAAATGCTGTGTATCCCACGGACAGCTGGGATCAACCTCAATCAGATATCAGCAATTTACACTTCTGAATGGATCACAAAAAGGAAGAAGATGGAGGACATGGGGACATCGATTGTGACGGTTTTGGCTGGAATAGAGTTAATTTTCTTCACTGTAGTTGGTCTGGGGCTGTGGTTTGGATTTGTGCGGGAAATAGTGGTGATAACACAGGGATGTTTTTGTTACTGCTCAGCATTGCTTACACAGAGAGTCAAGGCCTTTTCTGCCTCTCACACCACCCCACCAGCACGCAGGCTGAGAGTGCACGAGAAGTTGGGAAGGGGATGTAGCTGGCACAGCTGATACCAACTGACCAAAGGAATACTCTGTACCATATCATCCCATCCTCAGTATATAAAGTTAGGGGAAAGAAGAGAGACTTGGAGTGATGCTGTTTGTCTTCCCAAATCACCATTATGTCTGAAGGTGTCTGGCTTTGCTGGAGATGCCTGAAACATGCCTGCTCATGGGAAATGGTGAGTGAATTCTTTACTTTGCTTACACACACAGCTTTTGCTTTGCCTATTAAGCTGTCTTTATTTCAACCCACAAATTTTCTCAATTTTACTCTTCCAACTCTTTCTCCCGTCCCACTAAGTGGAGAGTGAGCAGCTGTGGGGGGCTGAGTTGCCAGCTGAAGTTAAACAATAACACTAATCCACACATCTGGATCTTTAAAAAAGTGAAAAGGAAGTGTCAAAACATAAGTCAAGAGGGTAGAGTTTCTCATTTGGAAATGACAAAAAACCTCAAACCCTAATACTTTAAGATTCTTATTAAAAAAAGTACCTGGACAGAAGTATTATGCTCTTAGTAAATTCATATTGGGTAATTCTTTCCTGAAGGGGATAAACACATTATTATGCCGGACACTGAATTTACTTTTGTTGAAGAACAGTATTTGGGAAGCCACAAAGATTTTTATTCTTAATTAGGATTTATGTAATTTAAAATACAAATTCTGAGATCTCTTTTCCCAGCCAAAATGTAGAACTTAACAGCCAAAAAGACTTAGAAATGCAACAGCCGTCAAGTCAGCACAAAGCAACAGTAGTTAATATATATTTTTTTTTCTCTTAACATTTGTGTTAGCCACAATATTAATATCTGTTCTGTTAACTGGTTTTGAAGTCATATGCAGCTTATCTCTTCTTGGTTGCTATTATGCAAAGACATTCATATTAAAGATTTATCTGATATGGTGATGTTATATTAAAAATCAATGCACCAACAAACTGAAAATACAAATGTAAGGATATTATATACCTAAGAGCATGCAGTTGCTGCAGATAATTCTGGAAAAAAGGGAAAACTTTGATAAAACATCAAGCGACTCCAGATATAAAAGAACCTTTTTAAATTCAGTGCTCTGTTTGTGAGGTCCTGAGATATTCAATATGTAACTAACAAGCTCCATCCCCATGTTTAGAAAGGATCTATATGTTCACCTTGCAAATGTCTGTGGCTGTTTAAACAGTTCTGCATCAGAGATCCTTAGTGCACAGCAGGTGACACTGAACTTGTGAACAATCACCAGTTATTTCAGCACAAAGTCTGGCACATTAGCATGAATGATTCTGCAGATTTGGGATAAGCGATCTAATCTGGCACTGGAAAAGATACTTCTCTCTTGCTGCTCTATGTAAGCAACTATACTGGCTTAATCCCATGACTCTGACACTTTCATAGGTTCAGGTCTTCATTCCCCCTTACAATTAAACTCCATATTCACAGATGTTGTTTGCTCTACTGAAGGCTGACAAGACCCAAGAGAGAATTATGTGGTTGAAAGCATAATCCATGATAGGTAATTGATTTTTTGTTTGCTCCCTGGTTACTCTTTAACAAAGCAATGAAAATAGGCAATACTGAATGCTACATATATATTTGGTCCCTTTCCTATATTGCACATCCATCCAGAAATGATCTTTGTCGCAGGCTAAAAAAGTTCTGTTTCAAATTTTAAGCATTAGACAGGTAGGAATTGTAGAAATAATCCACTAAAACAGTAAGGTGATTAAGAGTTATAATTAGTTACTTAGCAGTGATTGTTGTTTGATAGTCATTCTAACTGTCATAAAAGTTTTAAAAGAGTAATACTGCTTAAAGCAAACAAAAACCACTGCTAGAATTGCGAATTGTGACACCAGCAGCCCAACTAGGCGGCTAAGGACCAACTCTTCATTCTTCAGGGAATGGAAATATCTTTAAGATTTTAACATGACACAGAAGTTTATATACTTTGAAGCCTTGAGGCTGAAATGGAGATCTTTAGTGCAAAAAAGTCTATTAGCATATCCTTTGATGGCATATAGTAAAGTCGGTAACACAACTCAAAGTGTTTTCCATCAGCAGATCTCATAAAATTAGGAACCTCCTTAGCAGTAAACAGACGCAGCAATGGTATCTGATCAAGTCTATTCAGAAATTGTATCTGTTTTTTTCTTTTTCTGGTTTTGATGATTAAATAAAATTCTTACTTCATTCTTGCTTCTGCCTGAGTTCTGAAATCCAGTATCTACAGTGAGACCCACACTGTAGTTAGGACTGGCTTACTTTGTGTAAGGTCTCCTTTTCCTTCTCCAACTGACAAACACAATCTTAATTTAATTTACATTTTTCATCTCCAGTTAGTATGACTTATTTAAGTAGAGAACTTGCAGTGTGAGCTGAAATCACTATCAATGTATTCAATGAAATGAGCTAAAGCCTTTGAGAATTTAAATGCACAGCACAAAATGCTTTCTGATAACATTTTAGAAACTTCAGTAGCAAAGCACTGGTATGATTTAAAGAAAATTAACTTTTCTACTGCTAGTCCATCCTCACACTAGCTGTGCTGCTCTGTTCCATTAATGCTACCAAAATCAATGCAGTGTTAGGAGAATTCGAGTAGTAGTCAAGTGGTTAATCAAAATGCAGCCCAGGGGACCACTAACAGCCCCCTTCAGCATTACTAATAGAGCTTAGCACTGCAGTGGAACGTATTCACGTGTGGTCTTCTGCACTGTCATTACACTGTGCTGCAACAGCAAGGCTTGAAAACACACAATTCTCCCCAGCTCCACCCCACTGCTTTTGTAGGAGGCAAATGGACAGCAAAATGGGAAAAACTGCTTGATACTATTTACAGTGTGGGAAAAGAATACAATGAGTAAGGCATAACAAATACGAGTTAAAGCAAAGCATTACCCTGGGAAAGCTGTAATCTTGGCTACTGGAACCAGTGTGGCCCACATCCTATTATAGCTGGTGCACGCTGACATTCTGTGGGGACAACTGGTTTGTTTTTAAGGTATGGTCATCGTGAGTGCTACGTTCTGTACAGAACGTTGTACATAATATGTGAACTGAAGAAATGCCTACCTAAGTCCTTTTATGACAGGAGGACAGTTTTCAAAATGCGAAATAATGCAGCATCTTAGCTTTTAAAAATCTAGTTTGTGTCTGCAAGTATGGACCTCTGGGGCAAACTATGGCTGCAGTCTGTTAAAACTAACAAGGCTGAGCTATATGTAAGAGTTCACTGGAAAGAGCTGTGGAAACGAATCAACTGATCACAAAGTTACCCAAGTCTTTTTCCCCACCTAAAAGGCTTCGACATGTCATTCCCAAGTCTGTAGGAAGGACATAGAAATACCACTACAAAGGCCTTCCTCACCATAGTAACGTTAAAAAAGAGCCTGCTTGCAGCACTGCCAAAGCTGCCTTGTCAGGCTGCCTTGCTACATATGCACGAAGGATGCCAGATATCTGACAGGCATCCAAGCCATCACGTTTAAATGACAAGTAAATACTGAAGTCTGCATCCTAATGAGTGACTTTAAAGACGTTAACTCTGAAGTTGTTAAAAGAGAACTCACCAGTCGATACAGCAGAAGAAGCTAATGTCTAAGGCAGAAAACCAATGGAAACTTTTAAGCTATACCAAAAATGTTCTCCAAGTACCACCTATGTACCAGAGGAGGTGTGGAGATCTGATGTGAACTTTCACTTGCTCATTTTTATGGGATCAAAGGCACACAAGATGTTCCAAAGCGACAGTTTTCAAGGCAAAGGAACGTTCCAAAAGTAACTAGCATGGCACAGTTTTTGGTGCAATTATATTATCTGAAGAGCTAGATGGTTGGTTACACTTATCAAAAATTTAGACTTCCACTGAACAAGCACAGTAGAGTGATGAAAATGGCTTCAGAGGATCTTGGCCCTTCCTTTAAAACAAATGTTTATTTAAAAAAACCTTGGTTTGCAACAGGCATATTCTGAATTAATACCATTGTGATTTAGTAGTGTTTTAAAGCCTAAGGAATTGAAAGTTTCCCTTAGTTTGCTTAAATAGAATTTTTTCCCATAGCTGTCAGAACACAGGGAGAGTTCACAATTCAGAAAAAAAACCAAACCAAACAAATCTAAATCAACCCAACCCACGACACATAAACCCCACACTCCATGGTTACAAAAAAAAAAAAAAATTCACATGAAGAAAAGACATTCTTTGATCATGTCTGTGCGAGCAGGTTGCCCTATCTGATGGAAGGGGCTTAGAGAGCAGTACTGTCCCACAAAAATCAAGGATTTCTTTCATAGAAAACCACAACTGTTAAAAGCCGAGTTACCTAAACCAGACTGATCCTGTGACTGTCACACGGAACCAAGGATTCAGCTATAACAGAAGCAGCCATTTTGACAATGGCTTCAAACTTTGCTTCAAAGTGCCATGGTATTCATATTTGCCCATTTCCATCTAATCACCTCCAAACCAGCACCTTTAAATTTACCTAGGGTGCTATTTGTGGCAGCAGCTCAAAGCTTCCTGTTCTAAAGGCTGATGAAAACTTTTATCTACTAGGCCTAGGCATCCAAGGTTTAGAGGAATACTTTTTTGTGTATATGGGAATACACTACTCACAAATGCAGAAAGGATGGCTATAA
The DNA here is from genome assembly GCA_013399775.1 of Semnornis frantzii. NCBI lineage: Eukaryota > Metazoa > Chordata > Aves > Piciformes > Ramphastidae > Semnornis > Semnornis frantzii. Next base: position 5,747 of record VWYK01113213.1, on the reverse strand, counting down.
AGTATCTTTAAAGCTTTTGAGATACAGCTTGGATAAATACAGGCAGGACAGAGAGAAGGAAAAGGAAAGAGGACTTGAATACTTTTGAAACTAAGCAGCTGAAGCTTTCTCAGCATCTCTATTAACAAGTCACTCTTTCAACTAAATGGAGGTTCTGAAAAAGCAGTTCAAAATTACCAGTATCAAAACAATCGGATTGTCTGATGGTTTTGAGGAGGTAAGAAGAAAAATAAAAGTATGCCTGACTTTGCACATGCATCTAAATAGGAAAAATAAACAACACCTAACCTTCCACACAAGCTACCCAAAGAACTCCATGGCTTTGCTTTTTAACTCAAACTGTGCAGTCTCATCCACTATCACAAGTCCCATCCTCAACTCTTTTGGGATCAGGATTAAAGATATTCATGATACTAACAGCTCAAGCTCTTTCACACAACTCAGAAAAGCTGTTTTGCTCTTGGGCTTCCTTCAATGATCAGAGGAAGAAACCAAGTTACAAACACTAAACCTAAAAATACTAAGGATATGAATACACAGTGCAGTCTACACACAAATTAATAGTATTAGTTGTCTGAGAATCTAAAAGGGAAGACAGCAATTTCTGGTCTCTAAACAGGAACTTAAAAATTAATCAAACAAGATTTTTAGTTAATTTACTTCAGACAACTGAATTAAATCATAGAATGGTAGGGTTGGAAGAGACCTCAAGGATCATCTAGTTCCAACCCCTGCCATAGGCAGGGACACCTCCCACTAGTACAGATCACCCAAGGCCTCATCCAACCTGGCCTTGAACACCTCCAGGGAGGGAGCAGCCACAACCTCCTTGGGCAACCTGTTCTAGTGCCAAATCTTTCATAAATCCCCAAAATTTTCTCCTACCAACCATTATCACATTCTTATTATGAACAAGCATAATCCAGGTGGATTTTCTTCAGATTATTTTATATGCAACAAACTCAACACATCACCACAGGGTGGTATTTTTCATTGCAGATTTCACCACTGCTGCCTTAGTTACACACCCTGTTTGACAGCCAAAGGTGGGACGGCCTCTAAATTTTAAGCACTGAGTCATAGTCTTAAGAAGTTTGCACGTCTGCCTGAAGTACAATTATAAATGTTGGTCAAAGAATATGTTTTAGTTACACTAATCTCCAAATACCAACATATCTCATGATTCATTATGGTAATAAGGAGTCTATTCTACAGAAAGAAAAAGTCGTGGGCTCTGTACCAAATAATGTCTATCTCACAAATTGCATGTTCAAACTCCTACCTAGGCTAAGCTAAAACAAATGTATATATGAACTGAAGCAAACCTCCATAAATGCTAATTCTGTAAGTATTCCTTTTTATGTTGTTATTCTTGATGTCTATACAGAAAAGGTAGAGAGGAGTGGAATTTTTTTGTCCCATTGTCAGTGTCCTTAATCTCACAGAAAATAATACTGCAATCTATACATCTGAGTCATGGTCAGCTGTGTTTACTAACGTCAGATAAAAGATGTAACTTGACCCTGGAATTAAACCAGGATTTCTGCATTGTCACAATCATCTCTACCTGTGGCATATGGATGATGTTCTTAGGACTACTTTCTGAATAGAGGAGGGTCCCTAATAAAAGAAAATTCCACTTGCACAGACTTGCAAGGAGAAATGTTGACACCACCACCAAGCTGTATGCACTTAAAAGTGCCATGGTTTCATTTTTCCCATCTCCATCTAATGACCTCCAAAAAGGCATCTTTATCTGTGGTGTTATTTGTGGAAGTGCTTCAAAGCTTCCTGTGACCAACAATAAGCTGTGATGTGCAGTCAACACACTGGTTGGAAGGGATGCCATCTAAAGGGACCTTGACAGGCTCGAAAGGTGGATCGATGATGACCTCACGAAGTTCAATAAAGCCAAGAGCAAGGTTCTGTGCCTGGGTTGGGCCAATCCCAAGCACATATCCAGGTCGGGCAGAAAATGGACAGAGAGCACTGCTGAGGAGATGGACTTGGGGGTGCTGGTTGATGAAAGCTCAACATGAGCCAGTGACGTGCACTTGCAGCCCAGAAAGCCAGCTGTATCCTAGGTTGCATCAGAAGAAGCATGCCTAGCAAGTGAAGGACGCAGTTCTTTCCCTCTACTCCACCTTCCCATCTGGAGACTACATCCAGCTCTGCAGCCCCCAATGCAAGACAGACATGCAACTGCTAGAGCAGATCTAGAGAAGGAATGTAAAGATGATCAGAGGGTTGGAACATCTCTTCTACATGGACAGGCTGAGAGTGGAGGTTGTTCTGCCTGGAAAAGGCTCTGGGGAGACATCACCTTTCCAGTATATGAAGGGACTATGGGATAGCTAGGGAGGGACTTTTTACAAAGCCATGTAATGATAGGCTATAAAATGTTTAATTTACTACAAGTTTTAAGAAGCAACATTGAGGGTAAAAAAGAAAAAAAATCTGAAAAAAAATAAACTCAAGAAGACTTTAAAAATACTAAAAATATTAAACATGATATTAGGATGTTCCATAAATATTACAGCTGTCCAGAGTGAAATTGCTAGCAATAGCTAACATGAATTTGTGTGAAGTCAGCATAAAGTATTAAAGCTGATAAAGAGAAAAAAGGCAATCCTAACATGCTTGCCTTCTGCAATCACTTCATAGTGTAACAGTTGAATAAAATATTCTAAAGAAAACAAAGGAAGCATCATGTGTATTTGTATACATACATGTTTCAGCTCCAGTAAATGGCAAACAATTTGGCACTAAAATGCCTAGCCTACAACAATTTTTGGATTATCTCAACTTCTCTAGCACAATAAAAAAGGATACTATTGAAATATTACAGACAAAGGCAACACTGCAGTTGGTATCATAATCACAATGTTTACTCACCTGGAGTATTTTCTGAACAATTCCTTCCTAACACAGAAGATATTTATATTGTGATTTTACTGGAATCACATGGCTTCCAGAGTTTGCTACTGTCAGGAGACTGCTATGGAGATAGAACTAGGAGTAAGTTTCTCATGTCCATTTGGCTGCCTTTGTTGCCTTCTAGGTTGATGAAAAGCTCACAATGAGCCTTCAGTGTGCACATGCAGCCCTAACAACCAACCAAGTCCTGGGCTGCATCAAAAGCAGTGTGGCCAGCAGGGAAAGGGAGGGGATTCTGCCCCTTTATTATGTTCTTGTCAAACCCCATCTGGAGTATTGTGTACAGTTCTGGAGCCCCCAGNCAGTGAGGGTGGTGAGACCCTGGAACAGGTTGCCTAAGGAGGTTGTGGCTGCTCCCTCCCTGGAGGTGTTCGAGGCCAGGTTGGAGGAGGCCTTGGGTGATCTGTACTAGGGGGAGGTGTCCCTGCCTATGGCAGGGGCTTGGAACTAGATGATCTTTGAGGTCCCTTCCAACCTTACCATTCTATGATTCTATGATCAGATGAACTTCCACTGATTGCTTCAAATGGATGAATAGTAGGCACTTTCACACTAGGATTACCTTCAAGCTCTATTCTACCCATTGGAACCACCCTGGCTGAAGATACTCAAACAGTACCATTATCCAAATAGGCATAGAACAATAACCAAACCTTAAGAAATTGTTGTTGCCGTTTAACAGAGTTGATTCAGCTATTTTAAACTTAATGTAACAAGAGTCAAAGGTAAAAAACTGAAGCTCTAATAAGACAAATAATGTTCTCTGCCACAGAGCACAGCTCAGGCAGCAAAAAACTATGTCAACACCATAAACTGAAAACTACCAAGCTCTTTAAACATTGCTCCCAAGTACTAATACTGCAAATTTAGCCAACTCCAAGAATAACAAACAATTCAATTCATGCTAAGAAGTGAGAGACATTTCCTAGTCAGGTAAGAACAATGATCTTCTGCCTGTAAATGTGTAAACAACTGCATGAGTGTGCTTCTTGCAATTATCTGCAAAACTTTTGAAATAACAGCATGAAGTTTCCCTTTTGTCCAGCTACTAAAAGAAAATACACAAGGATGCTTTGCTTTTTATATATAGCCCAGAAAATGTAGCAGCACTATGCTAGGTCACTTTCAATTAAGGTCTTATGTTGCATTCCTTCTTGTAGCAACATGGCTTACCCTGTCAGTACTCTGTAAGTGCTGTATCTTTTCAGTCACTTGTTTCTAATCTGTCTCAGCCTATTCAGGACAACAGACACAGGAAGGCCGGGGTGGGGGTGACGGGAAACATACCACCAGGCTAGCAGTAGCAAACCACACATGCAAAGGGGCTGTTAGTAAAATGCTTATAGACATTTACATGTAGCAAGAGAGAGACGAGGGTTTGTCTCACCAAGAGATAATATGCCTTTAATTTTCTGGTACAGACTAACACAGGACAGCAGCTGACACAGCAGCTCTGCTGGTACACTGCATTCAGCTAACCACTTGTGCATACTCTCCCAGACTTCCTCTCAGTGGTGTCACCTTACCAAAGATAGCATCTGTTTCTGCTTTGACAAATTTAAGAGAGTAACACCCTCTTAAATAAACCTGTTTATTTTTACATAAAACCCAAGCACAGGCAAAACTTGGGAGCACCTGCTTACCAAGTTGCCCAAACTCCTACTATGCTCTTTTTGGGACTGCATAGAACTAGCAGGGTGGACTTGGACCTTCCTGTGCATCAAACAGCTGGTATTTGCTTTGACTTAGTGGAGAGCAAAATGAGGGTTAATAGATGAGGCAGTATAAACAACAAGATTTATTCAGTGTGCCAGCCACATTCACGGCTGGAAAGACTAAAGGAACCAAGATGTGCAGGTGAATAAGCAAGAGAGGCAGTCTACCATCACAGTACGATTCAAATGCTTGGAAAAGTTGCAATGACAGTGAACACAGCATTCACTTCAGACAAAACTCATGACTTGGAATGACATTTTAAAACATCTTTTTTTAAGCTGAAGGTAACAAGTAGGTCATCTCTGTGTGTCAAACCATATGAACTCTTCAGCAGAGTAGTGAAGGACATTTTTAAATCATAACCAATAATATGATAAGAAATGTTTTCTTTCAGTCAGTAACAAAGAAAGTGCATATGGTAGAAATGCAGAGCAGATTCATGCCAACCCAAGCAATTAGGCTTAGAGAGAAAATGTTTGCCCAATTTCACTGTTCTAAAGTGCATCTGCTACAAACCACTGGAGTTAAGATTGCCATTGACACAGGTTAGAATCTGAATTTTGTTTTCTGAGACGTTTCAAATATCTTAATCTGAAAATTAACTGAAAATGTTCAAGAAAGCAAAGTACAGGTTAATGTCAATATACATTTTAAAGAACTGCCATACTTACCTGCTACATTAAGCTTTTCAGCTGCTCCTGAACTGGGAGCAGGAGTGGTAGTATTGTTGGTAGAGTTTGCTCCTGTTCCATTAAGTACGAGATTTTCCACCTTGGACTCTAGCTTCCCAATACGTTGCAAGATATTATCCAACAAGACTGCAAGCGTCTTCTTCAAATCTACAAACAAAAATTTTAATTCCTTAATAATGCAATGCACACTGTCAGAACCAAAAAAAGATAGAAGAATGAGACTGGAATATATACACAGACACTATATATAGACACTTTCTCAGTGCAAATATTTGTCAGTAGTTCTGTGCACTAAAGTTCCCTACTTTGTTCAGCCTCGAATATAAGTTTCTCTGGATGTTTGACTTGTCTGTTTTTTTTAAAAAAAGCACACTGCAAATCAAAACAAGAGAGATGTGGAGG
>VWYK01113212.1:0-14308 GCA_013399775.1 Semnornis frantzii | reverse complement strand
CCCCTCTGCCACTTCAATCCCATAGATGCCTTTGCAGCTGGACCTCTTCCATGCATCTCTCCATCATTCTTAACAGAAGAGATAATTCTAGTGTTCAGGTGACCCATGACATACATCTCTTTGTCTGAGAGAGACAGAGCCCACTGCTGTTTGACTTCCTCTGTTGTTAAGGTCACAGGAGGCTACTTTCACAAGCACTTTTTGATATGGTACTTGGTCACTTTTCAACACCATGGGCTCAACACCTTGCATTTTATCTTGCATCAAAAGCACCAGTTCCAAGATGAGGCAACCCTCAGTTGGGTGAAACAAAAGAGGTTTATAGGAAAGCAATAAATATTCCTATATCCCAGCTCTAGGCTATACACAGCCTCTCAGCTTACACCACCACTCTTTCCAGGGCTTGCTTATTCTCCTTGGTCAAACTGTCACAACTCGCAGTGCAGACCCTTCAGATTTGGGCTTTTCTCTTTGGCTGTGTTGTTTTGATCACCTGGCCATTCCCTTCCTCACTTGCATGAGCTGTGCTTTCAGCAGTCCAGTAAAAAACCTGCCTCTTAGCTCACATGGTGACAGAAGTATGTGACATGGGAATCGCTTCCCGGCCATTCTTGTTCTTGCATGGTTCAGACTCCTGAGTCACTCTCCACCTCAAATCACCCCTGAGCACACATCACCAAAGTCATGACAGACATGGTGTGCTGCTGCCATTTACTCCTGGATTTACTCCAGCCCTGGCATTAGCTGGAGCACATTGCATTTCCCAAATCTCTCTCAGCAACCATCTACCTGACACAACCTTAAATGCCCATCAAGCTGCTCACGACTTGCCCACTCCAGACTCATCCTCTACTCAGCAGAGGGGAAAAAAAAACAAACAAAAACAACACTTTCACAGAATCACAGAATCAACCAGGTTGGAAAAGACCTCCAGGATCATCAAGTCCAACCAATCACCTAACCCTTCTAATTACCTAATCCATGGCAGCCTCCTCTTAAACACCTCCAGGGATGGGCACTCCACCACCTCCCCAGGCAGCCCATTCCAATGCCAATCACTCTCTCTGCCAACAACTTCTTCCTAACACCCATCCTGAACTTGCCCTGGCACAGCTTGAGGTTGTGCCCTCTTAGTTCTGTCCCTGGGTGCCTGGCAGCAGAGCCCAACCCCAGCTGGCCACAACCTCCCTTCAGGGAGCTGCAGAGAGCAATGAGCTCTGCCCTGAGCCTCCTCTTCTGCAGGCTGCACACCCCCAGCTCCCTCAGCCTCTCCTCACAGGGCTGTGCTCCAGGCCCCTCCCCAGCCTTGCTGCCCTTCTCTGGATGCATTCAAGCACCTCAACATCTTTCTTCAATTGAGGGGCAACCTCAGTTTAACCTTTCAAGCAACCTCAAGTTGCTATATACAAGTGAAGAGAACATGCTGGGGTTTTATTTTCCTGTTAGTACATGAAGAGTCTGGATATCCACCTTGGCTGGAACAGACTTCCATGAGAGAACTTCCTCTCTTAAACACTTATCAATAACCTCCTTTTCTGTTAGAGGAGCTGGGAGCATTCAGCAAGCACCAAACATAAGAAGACTTGTGATCAGATGTCAGAAGTGGGCAATGCTGGACATGGCAAAGGCAGATAATTTCTGCACACCACATTTTCTAGTGAATTCATTTGGCAACCTTCCCAGATTTCTTTTTTTTTTAAACACTTTCCACTTTTAATTAAGTAGTCAAACTTTACTGGAACAGCCCAGTGCAGGAAGCCAAGTTTTGTGAATATTCACAGAAACAGTTTAATTCTGACAAATATTCATTCTTGATGCAATCTCTTGCAAGAGGGTTACGCAGACACTTACTATTAGCCAGCTCTGCTTGGTCTGGTAAATAGATGCACTCACAAAGAGCTTTGAGTAACAAAGACCTTTGGAAAGACTCTCTAAATTGCTTTCAGTAAAACTGCAGAAATCAGACTGCCTGCCAACAGCCTACAACAGAAAATGGTAATGTAATGGAGGGAAGGGCTCAGGCACGAGTCACACCATCATCTGCCTTTCTCTAAAACACAGATCTCCCTTGCCTGAAACAATCAGCAGGTCTAGTTTGCTCTTTCAAGTCACTTTGATGATCTACCTGGAGATGATCTAACCTGGAGTCCTAGAAAAGGCTTGCACAACATGCAACCACAAAGAGCATAGAGCCTCCAAAGCCATTGGCCTGACATGCTAGAAGCCTGGGGAGGATATCTGATGCTTGGCCACTTGGAGACAGAGTCACGCAGAAGAGACCCAGCTGCTGGCTGGCCAGAGAGCAAACATCTGCCACTGTCACATTCCACATCCAGCTGCCCACAACATATCCAAGTATCCCTCAACATAAATAAGTTGGAAAATGATCAAGGGTACTGAAAAGTAGAAGAGGGGTAGAAGATATGAGGAATAAGCAAGGTGGCAGGTGAAAGGAGCAGGGGTCACTGAGTTGCGTGGGACATCAGGGACGTTGCATTAGGGAAGGTGTTGATGGAGTGAAGATTTGAGCATCCCACACACACTGGTATCAGATATCCCAGCTACTGACATAAACAGAGCTGTGAAAAAAGCAGAACATCATCTGGATTTATTTTAAACTGCCCCTATAAAAGGGATCAGAAAGTTTTCTCTACAGCACAGCCTCATCAGAGATGGTCAAGGCAGTCTAGCCTCCATCTTGCTTGCATTTCACAGTGCTTTGCTCAAGAGTTCTCTAAACCTCAGTCAGTTCCTTATTTTCTCCATGCAGCTTTTCCTTCAGCTGTGGGTAGGCCTGGAGACATCCACAGAGTCATGGCACCAGCAACCTGAAGACTTCAAATGCCTAACTAAGACCAATAAAGTCCATGAGTCACAGTCCCAGGGGAATCAGAGATACTTGGCACACGCCCAGAGAAGGTCAATTGGAGCATGGGAGACTATTTCTAAATAACCCAGAGCTTTACCACTGGGAAAAATAAATAGAACTATGTATCTTGTTTCCACCTCTTAGCTGGCTAAATAAATAGCTCTCATAGTGCACTCTCCAGGGCAGATTCTTAAAGCGACCTTGGTGCCGCCACTGCCCAGGACAGGACACCACGGCCGTACCCACAAGAGATGTGGTGCATTTTCAATGCTGCATTCCTGGCAGCTGATCAAAGAGCAAGAATAATCCCAGCCCCCACAGCTGCCAGCTGTTCCTTCCCAGCAGCAAGGCAAATCGTGGTGGCATGTAGTCAGGAAGTCAAGTGAAGTGATCTAGAGCAAGCAGAAAGGGAGGATTGGAGCCTGGCTGGGAGGACATTCCTCCACAGGCAGGTTAGAGAGCAGTGCTCTCTCCAAGTCCCACACTGATCACCCAAAAGAAGCAGATGGTTCTGGGACCAGCAAACCACAGCAAAATTACCTCTTCCAGATTTCAGTGGAGCCACAGCAGCTCTGGGAAGAGCCAAACCAGATGACCAGGAGCACAGGCTGGGCTAGACAAAGCACATGACTACTTTTTCTTCCTTGCACTCATCTCAGAAAACACATCCAGAAGCTTCCTCCCTCAGTCACCCTACAGATTTTTAACTGGGACAGCTCAGAAACACAGGAGGACCCTTTCACATGTACCCACCTCCATTTTCTGATGAACTGGGAAGATGCTTGGGATTTGCAGACCATCACTATTCCAGGTATTTGCTAATGCTGGGAATGAAGATCTGTAACTCACCCTACAGTCTGGAATCCTGGGCTCAGGACCTGCATTCTCATCACCATCTCTTGAAGCTGCTTTCCCCAGCAAGAGCAACATTTCCAGAGAGACTGCAAGCAAGCACAATCCCTGCTGACCTGAAACAAGTGCCTTTAAATAGGCTGCAAATGCTTTTTAAAGCAAAACAGGTTTGTGTGCTGCTTCTGATGTAAACCAGGCTGCCTCCACTGAGCCATTGACCTCCTCAGCTGCTCCTCCTTATTAAATGAAACAAGCAGCTTTGAGCCCTAGGCAGGCCAGCCCAGTGGCTACCAGGCTTCAGGTGATTTATGGTTCTTGTTCATTAAACCAAGTGTAGGTGGGAACCAAATCACCTTTTTACTGTGAACTAGGTCCCAGGAAAGATTTTAACCTTCATTTACACACAGACAAGTAAGTTTTAAGAAGAGTACAAATCTTTTAGGAGGGGAAGAAAATGGTAGGAAACTGAGCTAGCATTGCAGAAGCTGAAGCAGACAACAATTACTGTGCATGTTTTTTTCAAAGGGAAAATAAAGCCAAGCTTTTAGCAATGAATAAAATGTCTTATTAGCAATAAAACTTGAAATCTGTTGAGTGAAATTTTGTGTTTCCATTTTCTGGTGCGGATGTCAGTGTGTGTGTGTGTGTGTCCCCCAAGTGGAAATAACAGGACACAGAAGAACTGAAAACAATTCTTGTACATCAGATAAAAGGAGGAAAAGCACAAATATGGCACACTGACAATCTGGAATAATTGAAATCAAAAGCAGTATGTTTCTCTGAAGGCTATTTCTTTCCCTTTCTGCTTAAAAGAGACTATTCTAGACTGCTTCACAGCCTGCATTACAACCCTCAGCAGCACAAGCTGCATCTCCAAATGAATCTCAGCAAAAAGCAGGGCTAGAAATGTGTGTCAGATACCAAATTTTCCACATTACTCAGAGGAAAAAGTGAATGGGAGGAAGAAAAATAAAGCAGCCTTGCACAGAATTAATTTCCAAAGCCTTTATGCAGCCAGCCCCACTGCCTAACAGCTACAGGCTCAACTTCCATTATGCACAGATCCTGCTATCACAGCAGCAGAAGTAACACCAGGCTAATCAGAGCCACCATTTCCAGAGGAAGAAAACTAGAGCACTGAGAGGAATTTACTTAGAGAGTTAAGCAGAGGGCATGGACCCATCAGTCACTTGATAGAATGGTTTAGGTTGGAAGGGACCTCAAGGATCATCCAATTCCAACCCCCTGACATAGGCAGGGACACCTCCCACTGGAACAGGTCACTCAAGGCCTCATCCAACCTGGTCCTGAACACCTCCAGGGAGGCTGTGGAGCACAGAATCACAGAATGTGATTTTTGGTTGTGGAGTCTCCTCCTCTGGAGCTTTTCAAGGCCTTTCTGGATGTGTTCCTCTGTGACCTGAGCTAGATTGTCTCATCCTGCTGTGGCAGGGGGGGTTGCACTCAATGATCTCTTTGGGTCCCTTCCAACCCCTGACATCCTGTGAGCCTGTGATCCTATGAACTGTTTTATGTCCTCCTGTGGATGTTTTCCACGTTGCAAAGCTTGCCTTGAAAGGCACCTGAAAAAGGGCTCAGAGAGGACAACTCAGGGACTGATGTTCAGCATTAAGGTGGAGATCCAAAATGAACTTACTGGCTTCAGAAAAAAGCTATCTGAACTATTTGGCATGGGATTGAAAAGAGACCCAGATTGATAGTAGTAAGAACTGTCAGACTTCAAAAATGTCATCGTGACCTGGTCACAATTGTCTGCAAAAGGAGGGTGAAGCAGCACTGCCACGACTCCACTGTACCTGCCCCAGTGGTGGCAGGAGGTTCTTGCTAAGGGGTGGGTGGGGGCAGTCTGTCTGCTGCCAGTAGATGCTCCTCAAAAGCCAGTTCTGCCTGGGAGCTGAAGGATAATGCCTCTCAATCAAGCTGCCATCACTGCAAAGAAAAGGCCACTGGCACGAATCATATGATGAATCATAGCATTAACATGTCCTCCAGGGAACTATTTCTGCCTCTTCAAAAACCCTGCAGATTTCAAGTGAGTGGAAATTGTGCATCCACTTCTGATTTCATTGCCTCTTCAAGTGGAACCAAAATTTTATTTCTTTCATACTGTCCTGGAAAGATGAGTTCCCTTGGGGCTACTGCCTACCTGACTGTCCTGACGTATCTCTTGCTGTAGGGGCTGATGACTTTGAAAAGCAGCTCCATGGCTCCGTTGATGCCAAGGGTAGCTCCTGTGGTAACTAAGCCAACAAAGAGAAAAAGCAATCAGATCTGAGGCAGGAGGTAGGCAATGTTGTGTTTAGAGTTGACGCAGGGGAGAGAGTGGCTGCCTCTGGGGGTATGAGCAGATTTCTCTGGGCTCCCAACTGGACTTCACAAGGCATTTTATAACCACAGAAACTGAAGCACAGAGCTGTCAGCATGACACAGCCCGAGTCAAAATCAGACACAAAACCAGCCCTGCAGTCCTCCTCTGGGTTCCCCAAAGCCCCTTTTCCTGTAAATATGCTTCTCTCCAGGGAACAAAGCATAGCTAAATAGGGTCATTTCCAAGCAAAATGACAGAGCTTAAATTCATTCCACGTTTCCCAAAGGCAATGCCAAGAGGACAGTTTATTTCACAGGTACATGGAGGTCAGAGTTTTCTCTCTGTGCTATCGGTATGGGAGTGTTTTTTAAGGGGCAGGGGTGCTCCTGAATGCAGCTTCACTTCAGCTGGGCCAATTTGGTCTCTAATCCTTCACTTAGTAATGCAGCAGGAACTTTTCTAGCTAGACATGCAATCGATTTTGGAAATGCCCTATGCATACACTAGGTGCTTAGCCAGACCTCCCCACTACGAGACAGGAAGAGAAGGGACAAATACAGCCCTGAAATATTAAATGCAAGCAAACAGGGTGAAAGGATCAATTAATCAACAGCAGCCAGAGGGAGGCCTGGCTGCCTGCCCACTGGTGGAGTTTGGTGATTTTGTAAATATCTCCCAGTGGTTATCGAGGAGCTGCCAGAGGACCCATCATTTCCTGCATCCTACCCTTGTCCCTGCCAATTTGTCCTGTGATGGAAAGCTTTGCAAGGCTTGCCAGCTGCTTTCACACTGGCTGGTAATTCATCAGAAACAGGGTGGTGTACATGGCTGCTTGAACTCATCCTTCTGCAGCGCGAGGCGTGGGCTGCCACGCACGAGTGGTGGCAGAGACTGGCAACAACCCTGAGCAAAGAGCTGGTGCATGAGATTGTGACAAAGACTCATCTTTCCTGCTTTCATTCCTAAGCACTCTCACAGTTTTTATGTGCTTCTGGATCCTCTTTAGTTCCACTCCATAGAAATAATTTTTAAGGCTGGGAGCACGCAGTCTCCTAGTTTGGTGCCACATCCACACAGACCTTCACTTAACCTCACTGCAGCTTTCCAGCTGGGCCACAAAGCCCTCAAAGTTGCTCTTGGAAGGGGAAGCTCAGACAGCCAACCTGGGCTGCAGCAAGAGCAGTGTGGGCAGCAGGGCAAGGGAGGGGATTCTGCCCCTTGGCTCTGCTCAGATCCCATCTGGAGTCCTGTGTGCAGTTCTGGAGCCTCCAGCACAGGAAGGACATGGAAGTGTTGGAGCCACCAAGATGCTGAGAGGGCTGCAGCAGCTCTGCTGTGAGGACAGGCTGAGAGAGTTGGGGCTCTGCAGCCTGCAGAGGAGAAGGCTTCCAGGAGAGCTTGGAGTGGCCTTGCAGGATCTGAAGGGGGCTGCAGGAAGGCTGGGGAGGGACTATTGACAAGGTCTGGGAATGGCAGGACAAGGGGAATGGGTTTGAAGTGTCAGAGGGGAGATTGAAAGTGGATGTTAGGAGGAAGTTGTTTGCAGTGAGGGTGGTGAGAGACTGGCACAGGTTGCCCAGGGAGGTTGTGGAGCACAGAAGCACAGAATGGGATCTTTGATCATGTTGGGTGCTTCTGTGCTCCACAACCTCCCTGGAGGTGTTTAAGGCCAAGTTGGAGGAGGTCTTGAGTGACCTGTACTAGTGGGAGGTGTCCCTGCCTATGGCAGGGGGTTGGAACTGGATGATCCTTGAGCTCCCTTCCAACCTTACCATTCTATGATTCTATAAGCACATCTGGAGAATGCTCCAACAAAGTTGCAGAAGTGGAGCTCTGGGGTCTGACATGAACAGAAAGGAGGCCAAGCTGTGCTGTGCTCCCTAAAACCTCTGCAAACCCTGCAGATGAAGATGGTTGCAGGTGCACTGGAGCAGGGAAATGTGCAGAGCATTGTTTTGGGTGAGAGGCAGCACAGAGTCACTGCACAGCTGTGAAACCCAAATAAAGGCACATTTCAGCTTCTGGCCTTGGCTGCATTTTCAGTCACACTCAGCCTTTCAAATGCTGCTTATCACAGGGAGAAGGGTTGAGTGTTGAAGATTGGTTGCCTGCCTGAGATAGCCCATTGCAGGAATCTAGCCTCCTGGACAGACAGAAGGGACCTGCAGAGCTGGGCACCAGGAGTGTTGAATCTTAGGAGAGACAGCAGACTGCATACAGAATGACCATCAGGAATTAGCCACTGGAGAGGGAAGTGAGGGAGGAGAGGGTTAGGGTGAGTAAAGGGAAATCTGTGCTGACAACATAGTGTCCTACAGCAGGGAAAGGCTGTATGAATCTGCAGTGATCCTGGGAGAGAACAGTAGAAATTCCATTGTTTGAATCTTTGAAGCTGAGGGCACTGCCAAGCAAGAAAAGCTGGGAGAGTGCATGAAGGGGATACTAGACTCAGGAGCTAATATGTACTTCCAGAGGAGCCTTGAATGAGCAACTGATTTCTCTCTGTGTTTCTCCACATGTATTTTCCTTCCTCATGGAGCTGCTGTGAGGATGAGGGCAATCAGCAACAGTGAGACATGTGGCTGTAACATCCATGGGAACTGCAGAGAGACTTAAGGTACCTAAGTCTCAAGCAAAGGGCTTGCCTGTCTGTGTTGTAGAACAGGAGATCAGTGTTGGGGATGTGTTTATTGTCACAGCACACACATGACAAACACTCTAAAGGCTGGATGGACCCCGTGGGGAATGACCTCCCTCTGTGGTCATTCTGGCCTCTGGGCATAATTCTGTATATTAACAGGGCATGCAGGCACTGCCCTTAATCAGGAATGAGGTGACCTTATTGTAGCCTTGCAGGATCTGAAGGGGGCTACAAGAAAGCTGGGGAGGGACTTTTTAGGATGTCAGGTAGTGACAGGACTGGGGGGAATGGAACCAAGCTGGAAATGGGGAGAGTCAGCCTGGATGTGAGGAAGGAGTTGTTGGGCATGAGGGGGGTGAGAGCCTGGCAGGGGTTGCCCAGGGAGGTGGTGGAAGCCTGATCCCTGGAGGGGTTTAAGGCCAGGCTGGATGAGGCTGTGGGCAGCCTGATGTAGTGTGAGGCGTCCCTGGGCATGGCAGGGGGGTTGGAGCTGGATGCTCCTTGTGGTCCCTTCCAACCCTGATTCTATGACTCTTTGTTTTGAAATGACTAAAAAAGATCTCTGGAGGTTGTCACAAAGAGGGAGAGAGGAAAATCCAGGCACTTACCATTAGAAGCACAAACCCGCAGGACCCAGAGGCAGTGGATGAGGTGCAGGTGGTGGCCCAAGTTTCTTTTTGCCAAGCTCAGTATTATATCTGTTGCTTCTGACTTCTGTGCTTTCAGCCCAAATTTCCTATCTGTGCAAAGTAAGCAAGAATCAAACTATGACAGAGAGCAGGGCTCTGCAGCAGTGCTGCTAAACCCATTTGCACCAGATCCTGTAACTCAAGGTCTCATAACAAAGGCTTTCAAATGTACCCATGAGTTAGGTCAGCATCATTCCCACTGGACACAGGAGAACATGGCATCTACCTAGTGTCATCACCCACAAATCACAGACTCACAAGATGGCTTGGGTTGGAAGGAACCTTTAAGGTCACCTTGTCCATCTTTACCTGGCTCAGAGCCCCATCCAAACTCACCTGGCATCTACCACCACTCTGGGCAACCTGTGTCAGTGTTTCACCATCCCCATAGTGAAACAATTCTACCTTCTGTCTTGTCTAAATCTCCCCTCATTTAGTTTAAAATCATCACCCCTTGTCCCATTGCAGCTAAAAATACTGCCCCCATCTTTACTGTCACTTTTAAGTGCTGAAGGACATTAGTAAGGTGTCTCCAGAGCCTTCTCTTCTCAAGGCTGAACAACTCTCAACTCTCTTCATAGAAGATGTGTTCCAGTTCTTTGATCACTTTTGTGACCCTTCTCTGAACCACCTTCAACAGGTCCATGCCTTTCTTCTGCTGAGGACTCCAGAGTTAGAGACAGCACTGCAGGTGAGGTCTTACTGGGATGGAGCTAAGGGGCAAAATCACCTCCCTTGACCTGCCTGTCATGCTGCTTTTGATCCAGACCAGAATATGGTTGACCTCCTGGGTTGCAAGCACTTATTGCCTACTCACCTCCAGTTTTCCACCCACCAGTGCCCCCCAGCCCTTCTCCACCACTTCCTTTATCCCCCAGCCTGTATTGGTAACTGAGGATTGCCCTGATCCAGGACTTGATGTCCAGGTGAAGTGATAAGTGCTGTCCCTCAGGGGTCCATACTGGGACCAGTACCACTTAGTGTCTTCACCAATGACATTAACAGTAGCATCAACTGCACCTTCAGCAAGTTTGCAGATGACACCAAGCTGAGAGATGCAGCTGACACCTGAGGGGTGGGATGCCACCCAAAGGGGGCTCAAGTGTGAACTTCATGAGGTTCAAAGCAGCTACGTGCAAGGATGAAACCTGTTTAAGGAACAGCTCCAGGTGCACACACACCCTCCCTGCCTTGCTGCAGGATCTCTGTCTGGCCAAACCACAGACATGAGCACACTCCAAACATATAGCAGCCCTGAGGAAAAGGACCTGGGGGTCTGGGTTGATGAAAAGCTCAACATCAACCTGCAGTGTGAGTGCAGCCCAGACAGCAACCGAGTCCTGAGTTGCAGCAAGAGCAGTGTGGGCAGCAGGGCAAGGGAGGGGATTCTGCCCCTTTGCTCTGCTCTCCTCAGACCCCACCTGGAGCACTGTGTGCAATTCTGGAGCCCCCAGCACAGGAAGGACATGTAAGGGTTGGAGAGGGTCCAGAGGAGGTTACCAAGAAGCTCAGCTCTGCTCTGAGGACAGGCTGAGAGAGTTGGGACTCTGCAGCCTGGAGAAGGCTTCCAGGAGACTTTGTGGTAGCTTTCAGTATCTGAAGGGGGCCCACAGGAGGGCTGGAGAGAGACTACTGACAAGGTCTTGTAATGACAGGACGAGGAGGAATGGGTTTGAACTGACAGAGGGGAGATTGAAAGTGGATGTTAGGAGGAAGTTGTTTGCAGTGAGGGTGGTGAGACACTGGCACAGGTTGCCCAGGGAGGTTGTGCAGCACAGAATGTGACACCTCTAGTGGGAGGTGTCCCTGCCTATGGCAGGGGTTTGGGACTGGATGATCTTTGAGGTCCCTTCCAACCTTACCATTCTATGATTCTATGATAAACCCTTGACTGTCCATCAGGCACATCCCAGAGCTGATTATTGCTGAGGCTTCCCAATAGTTTTGGCTGCCCCACCCCAAGAAGTCTGTCCCACACTCAGCAGTACCTCTCTGACCAACCCTGGCCAGCAGCTGAAGCAGGGGCAGCAGGATGCTGTGGTCAGGTGGCTTGGCCTGGGCAGCGATGGAGAGAGCCTGCAGCAGTGCCTCACTGCCCCCTTTGCTGATCACATACTGGATCCTCCGGCCAGTCCCTGGGAAAGAGAGGAGAGGCTCTGCTCAGAACACCCTTTCTCTGAGCCAGAGATAACACAAACCCTTGCTCCAAGTGGAGCAAGCTTCTGTGACCTTCCAGCAGTGTTGTAGCGCTATAAACCCAAAGACTCTTGGAGCACCCAACCACCACCCTGGAGCACCCAACCACCACCCTGGAGCACCCAACCACCACCCTGGAGCACCCAACCACCACCCTGGAGCACCCAACCACCACCCTGGAGCACCCAACCACCACCCTGGAGCACCCAACCACCACCCTGGAGCACCCAACCACCACCCTGGAGCACCCAACCACCACCCTGGAGCACCCAACCACCACCCTGGAGCACCCAACCACCACCCTGGAGCACNAAGCACCACATCCAAACCACCCTGAAACACAGCCAGGCTGGGGGACTCCACCACCTCCCTGGGCAGCTCATTCCACTTCCTGACCACTCTCTCCAGGAAAAACCTTTTCCTAATGTCCAATCTAAACCTCCCCAGGCTCAGCTTGAGGCCATTCCCCCTTCTTCTGTCTCCAGTTCCCTGTGAGCAGAGCCCAGCAGCAGCCTCTCCACAATGTCCCTTCAGGTAGCTGCAGAGAGCAATGAGCTCTGCCCTCAGCCTCCTCTTCCTCACACTAACCATCCCCAGCTCCCTCAGTTGCTCCTCATCAGATTTATTGTCTAGGTCCTTCTCCAGCTTCGTTGCCCTCCTTGGCTCTCAGGTGGGCTTGGCCTGGAGAGATGGCATTTGGCTACACAGTGAAAATATGCACTCTGCTGCCTCTTGCTCCAGCAGTCATTATCTTCCCAAACCCATGTCCTGCAGGAGTTTTTAATTGTGCACAGAAATGTGGTAGAGAGGAAGCAGCAGAGACATCAACAGGTTTCAAAGGAGCAGAAGGCTTAGTGATCTTTGCTGAGATAGTGGAAATTAAACCAGCAGTGTGCTTCTGCTGAATGAAAAGGAATCTGAAGGAAGCTTTGGAGACAGCTTTCAAACAAATCTGGCTCTCCAAGAACCCACATTCTAATCATGGGAGCCCTGCTGTGTCAACAAATAGTGATCCGTGGGCAACTTCAGCAGCAGCTTCAGGCTCCACGGCTGGAGAAAGCCACATGTGCAGTTCCTGCAGGGCTGACAGTGCCTCCTGTCCTCCATGCACTCAATCCCTCGTCTAGCTGAGGAACAGCACTGGAGTGCTTCAGAAGAGAGGCTCAGCTGGACAGGTGATGTGTCTGGTGGGGCCTCAAGGAGTGGGGAATGCAGGAAATAGTTTGGTTGTGTGCCAGAGATTATGAAATACTCTGAAATTCAGTCTTTGAAGCAAGAAAAAAATGGAGACTTCCTTTGGGGTTTGGGTTTTTTTTTTTTCCTTTAACATACAGAAAAATCTCCATTTTGCAAACACAGGAGAAATCACAGCAACATGCAGGTTGGCAAAGCTCTTCAGCATCACCAAGTCCAACCTACTCTATGATATTCACCATAAACCACAGCCCCGAGCACCACATCCAAACCACCTTAAACACAGCCAGCCTGGGGGACTCCACCACCTCCCTGGGCAGCTCATTCCACTCCCTGACCACTGTCTTCATGGAAAAACTTTTTCCTGATGTCCAATCTAAACCTCCCCAGCCTCAGCTTGAGGCCATTCCCCCTTGGTCTGTCTCCAGTTCCCTGTGAGCAGAGCCCAGCAGCAGCCTCTCCACAATGTCCCTTCAGGTAGCTGTAGACAGCAATGCGCTCTGCCCTCAGCCTCCTTCTCCTCACACTAACCATTCCCAGCTCCCTCAGTCCCTCGTCATCAGATTTATTCTCCAGGCCCTTCCCCAGCTTTGTTGCCTCCCCTAGAACCCCTCCAGGAAGGGCTGTTCATCTCTAGACACAATCCAGGTTTTGTTGGTCAAGTTTATGAAGGTGTTTACGATTTCCCTGAACTGTTGTGTTGAAGCAAAGCCTGGATGGGGCTCTTAGTGCCATGGTCTAGTTGATTGGATAGGGGCTGGGTGATAGTTTGGGCTGGGTGAGCTTGGAGGTCTCTTCTAACCTGTTTGATTCTATGATTTGAATACTCCTTATCCAGCCCTAGCTCACATGCATTGCCCCAGAGCTTTGTTTCCTTACCCAGAGAGAGCAAGTCAGTGAGGACACCAAGAATATTCAGGATGACTTCCTTGTCATGGGAGCTCTGAAACAGAAATACACCAAATTTAAGGGTTTGTTTAGCAAGAGGAAGCACACAGAGCTGCTGTCCATCGTGGGGCACAGAGGCACAAGAGGAAATCCTTGTTTGCACACCGAGTGCCTTTGGTGCCATCTGGATGGTGAATATCTGGAACCACATTGCCAATATATTTTTAATGCCTCTGACAGCCATCCTCATCAGCCTAGACAATGTTTGACAGACAGTAGGATCTCTGCAGATTTTACATCTCCATGACACCTCTCTCTTTTGGGTTGGCCTGGCTACCTCAAAGATGAGGACATTTTCTATCACACTGAATGGTTAACTGTGAACTGCTTTTCCATGACAGCACCCCTTAGTGCTGGCAGTCACAGAAGAATGTCTTTAAATTACATTAATCTCACTTACAAGAGAATTCCTCTGCCTTTCACAGAATCAGAGAATGGGTTGGGTTGAAAGGGACCTCCAAAGGGCATCCAGTCCAACCCCCCTGCAGTCAGCAGGGACATCCTCCACCAGATCAGGTTGCCCAGAGCCCTGCTGAGCCTGACCTTGATGATGGCCAATGATGGGATCTTAACTACCTTCCTGGGCAACC
>VWYK01113211.1:1465-14446 GCA_013399775.1 Semnornis frantzii | reverse complement strand
TGACTGCACAGTTCAGTGATTCTGATCCTCTGTGGTTCTGTGACTCTGTGGCTCTACGTTTCTAACGCCTCTTCTCTTGCCTGTTCTTTGTCCCGCAGGCCACTGGGCCGTGGTGCGAGAAGGGCTGACAAACCCCTGGATCCCTGACAACTGGTCCTGGGGGGGAGTGGCCTCAGACCACTGCCCTGTCCTGGCCGAATTTTACCTGGAGAAGGACTGGAGCAGGAAGGAGGCGCCGCGGAACGGGAACGGGCTGACGGTGGAGCGCAGCGACTGCCACGCCAAGCACGAGCGGTGACAGCGGCCGGAGGCGTCCTCTGCTGCGCCCCGGGGGGCACCTAAAGACTCTGTCACACCTTTGGCTCAGCAGCAGAGCAGGACTGCCTGCCCCCCTCCCTCCTCCTCGCTCTCCTACACGCACCTAGCAAGCGTCAGCACTTGACCTTGGTGGCACTGGCTTTCGTGCCCCGCCTGGACAGCGGCAAGGGAGTCTCAAGGCAGCGGAGCAAGCTGCAGCTGGTTTGGGAGGTGCCTGGAGATTGCCACAGCTGGAGATTGCCCCTCTTGGAGCTTTCCAAGGCTAGAGATTGTCACAGCTGGAGATTGCCACAGCTGGAGATCTGGATAAGAACTGTACAGCAAATAAAGTGTTACTTTTACTAGCCTGCAGCCTCCTTGCTGAAGTGCAGCTGGGCAGGGCTTTTGCCCTGAGGCTGAGGGGGATGTTATTTTTCTTTGTCTCCTCTTTAAGTCCAGGGAACAACTAAGAGAGATGGGATGGAAATTCTGGGCAAGTAGCAAGTGTGGTTCAGCACTGGCAAATGCTGCCAGAGCTGATCCCTTCATGACCTGAAAGAAGGCCTTGAGCATTCCCTCCACATGGCTCCATTGAGTGCCATGTGGACCTGGCTACCTCTCAGCCTTCCTTTCCTCTCTCCTCATGCTCCTGGCAGGCTGTATTTTGTCTCACAAGGGCTTCCTGAAGCTTGGTTTTAGCTTTTTGTTTGGTGTGCAGCATTCAGTGTGAGGTTTTTGTCCAGCAGGGTAGGCTTCAGGTGCTGGGCAGCCACTGACTCGTCCCTCTGCAGTGCCTGCTCCACTTCTCCAGTACCTGCTCCACTTCTCCAGTGCCTGCTCCATTTCTCCAGTACCTGCTCCACTTCTCCAGTGCCTGCTCCATTTCTCCAGTGCCTGCTCCATTTCTCCAGTGCCTGCTCCATTTCTCCACTACCTGCTCCACTTCTCCACTACCTGCTCCACTTCTCCAGTGCCCTTCACTTTGCTCCCTGGTGGGGTTCTTACAGGAGCAGCTCTTGTCCTCCAGCCCTGCAGCTGGCATCAAAGAGGTGTTTACTGCAGAGTGGGGTTGGACTGGATGACCTTAAAAAGGTCCTTTCCAGCCCAAAACATTCAATGAGAGCCCTAAACCTTTGTCTAGGAGTCAGTGTTCTGAGCCTGGGGGAGGAACAAGGTCATGCCTTGGTGGGAGGGCTGTAGATGAGCCCACATGGCTGTGACCTCCAAAGGCTGATGCACCTCCTGCACCTAACTCTGCCCATCAGTCTTTTAGGAGGTCTCAGTATCTTCTGCAAGCCCAGGCAGTTCTGCATCACTTTGAAGTCTGGACACAAGTGTATGACCACAACATCCATCTTGTGGCACGTCCTGGATGGAGTGAGGATTGCTTCTGTGCATTTCCTAGGCAGGAAGAACTTCTCTCAGCAAGCTGACAGGGCAGTGACAAGGCTGGAGCATTAAATTTGCTGCCTCCCTAAAACTGTTCAGGTAGCAGTGAATAAAACAGTGACCTCAAAGGGAGGACTGGGAAAAAGCAAATCAGCATCTGCAGGAGAAATTGCTGGAGTGTGAAAGGTGCTGAGCTGCTCACTAGCCTAGGGCCTTCTGCTCCAGGCTGCAGCTGACCACACATTTTGCTGCTGAGCAAAAAAGAAAGATCTCTGGCACAGCTCACTGGGCTGGAAAGGGACAACTGCTCCTGGCAGCAGTGCCACACCAAAGGAGATGTCATCACTGAGGGCTTGGGAGCAAAGCAGTGTTGGAGGCTTCTCGCATTTTCCTTGCTCCCAGCTTCCCAAAGTGTCATCTCATGTCAGGTAGTGACAGCTGCATGCAAACCCACACAGCTGAATGTTTCAAACAGCTTTTCTGCCTGCATGTGCAGAGCTAACCCTGGAGGCAGGTGGAACAGGCTGGGTGTGACTCTCAGGCCGAGGGAGGTGTCACTGATGTTTCAGGAGGTCAAAGGAAAGAGTTCACAGCATCAGACCAAAACTGGATCTGTACCTGCTCAGCAGTCCCTGTTGGAAATGGGAGGTGCAGGTGCTTGTCCTTGGGTATTAAAGAAGCCAGCACAGGATCTTGGCACCCACTTCCATCCTGGATCCTTGCTGCTGCTTTGTCCTTTTCCATCAGCCATGATTTTGCTGTTCTTTCCCCCACACCAGTCTGAGGAGAACCAAATCCCTCAGGCAACTCTCACTTGGACCCCACCTCAAAATCCAGGTGAGGATGTGATGTGGTGGCCTTAGTCAGTTGGAGCAGGTCCAAAGGAGGCCACAACAGTGAATATCTTTGCTGTGAAGAAGGGCCAAAGGAGTTGGGGCCTGGAGAAGAAAAGGCTTCTAAGAGACTTTATTGAAGCCTTTCAATACTTGAAGGGGGCCTGTAAGAAAGATGGGGACAAGCATTTTCTCAGGGCCTGTTGTGACAGGACAAGGGGGCATGGCTTTAAACTAAAAAAGGGGGGATGTAGACTAGGTAGAAGGAAGAGGTTTTTTAGCCTGAGCAGTGGGTGAAGCACTGGCCCAGTGGAGTAGTGCTTGGGTAGTGTCTCCCTGCTTTAAAGACCTTTGGAGGCTGAAATGAGTTTATAGCTCTAGAAATAAAACTGGAAAGGAGCAGATCCCATTTAACCTGCTGCAGGTGTAAATAAAAGGCCTGGAGGAGCACCTGCAGGTTTCCTGTGCAGATGCTGATCTGCCAGCAGCAGTGCTCAGGGCTGCAGGAGGGGACCTTGATGAGCTGCTCGTTAGCATGGGCTGCCAGGTGGGGGAAAGAAGTGGAGCCAACCTCATAAGCCTGGTGTGAGCTGGAAGGAAGGTTGAGGAGGTAGCTCTGCCCTGCCCAGCCTGCTGGGAGCAAGTTGGGAGCTCTGGAAAAGTGATTGTTTGGTGAGCAGAAAGATGGCTTGGAGTAAGGTGAGTCCTACAGGGTCAGAAGGGGGAGGGTAGAGGAGTTTGATACCTGCTGGTGGAGCTCTGCCTTGTATTAGGCATCAAGGGGGAGGGTAGAGGAGTTTGATACCTGCTGGTGGAGCTCTGCCTTGTATTAGGCATCAGTGTGAGTTATGTGCCTGGTTGCTTTGCCTTGGGACTCTGCATTGCCTGATCAGTTCAAGGGTCTCCAGAAGCTTTGCTTTTTTTGTGTGTGTGACATCCTTGGAGGGTGATGAGTTTAAGAGTTTCTCAAAAGCATTTTGTCTTGTTGTGGTGGTTCAGAACCTGGAGTGGTGGCTGCTCTCCTCCTGTGCCTCTGGGAGCAAACCTGGGTGGCACATTTGGTGTCAAGATGCTTGTGGGAGAAGCTAGGCTGGGCCAGCTTTCTGCAGCTGCACTGAGTGCCCTGGCAATGCCAAGGAAGGTGGCACAAAAGGCAGCTCTGCAGGGAAGGCCCTGAGATGAGCCTGCAATGTGCCCTTGTAGCCAGGAAGGTCAATAATTATCTTGGGGTGTGTTAAGAAGAGTGTGAGCAGGAGATCAAGGGAGGTTTTCCTCCCACTCTGCCCTAGTGAGGCTGCATCTAGAGTACTGTGTCCAGTTCTGGGCTCCTCAGATCGAGTGTGACAGGGAACTACCTGAGAGAATCCAGTGGAGGGCTGCAAAGAAGGGTCTGGGGCATCTCTCTTGCAAGGAAAGGTTGAGAGACCTCTGGAGAAGACAGAGGGCATCTTCCAATGCTCATCAATATCTGAAGGGTGGGTGTCAAGAGCATAGGGCCAGGCTCTTGTCAGTGATGTGATGAGGGGCAGTGGGCACCAACTGAAACAGAGGAGGTTCTGTCTGAACAGGAGGAAAAACTTCCTTTGAGCACTGGAGCAGGTTGTGGAGTCTCCTCTGGAGAGGTTCAGAAGCCAGCTGAAAGTGATTCTGTGCAACCTGCTGTAGGTGATCCAGGGGGGGTTGGACTATATTGAGGTCTCTTCCAAGCCCTTATCACTCTGTGAAAGACAGCAACACTGACACACCTGGATGTAACAGTCCTCTCACCACTGTCACTCAGAGGTTTATTTTTAATTGCAAAAGTTGTATAAAATGCCTTTTAAAACAGGGCTGATGAAAAGGGGGAGGCTTTCCCAGCTGGGTTTGACCAGATTGCTGGATAGGAAGAACACAGCAGCAGTGAGGTGTGGATACACAGCAAAGCAGCTGAGCCAGGCTGTCAGCTCCTCCCTGACATCATGCAGAGCTGCAGTGATGTGAGCTCACCTGCACTGCTCTCCATGCTCTTTATTGCACAACTTGGCCTTCCAGGGGCTACAAGAAAGCTGGGAAGGGACTTCTGACAAGGGCTTGTGGTGACAGGATGGGAGGGAATGGATTGAAGCTTGAAAAGGGCAGATTGAGACTGGGGATGAGGAGGAAATTCTTTACAATCATAGAGAAGTGAGACACTGAAACAGGTTTGCCAGGGAGCTTGGGGGTGTCCCCTCCTTGGAGGTCAGGTTGGATGAGACCTTGAGCAAGCTGGGCTGGAGGGAGGTGTCCTTGCTCCCTGCCTATGGCAGAGGGGTTGGAGCTGGACGAAGGTCGGGTTGGAGCTGGACGAAGGTCGGGTTGGAGCTGGACGAAGGTCGGGTTGGAGCTGGACGAAGGTCGGGTTGGAGCTGGACGAAGGTCGGGTTGGAGCTGGACGAAGGTCGGGTTGGAGCTGGACGAAGGTCGGGTTGGAGCTGGACGAAGGTCGGGTTGGAGCTGGACGAAGGTCGGGTTGGAGCTGGACGAAGGTCGGGTTGGAGCTGGACGAAGGTCGGGTTGGAGCTGGACGAAGGTCGGGTTGGAGCTGGACGAAGGTCGGGTTGGAGCTGGACGAAGGTCGGGTTGGAGCTGGACGAAGGTCGGGTTGGAGCTGGACGAAGGTCGGGTTGGAGCTGGACGAAGGTCGGGTTGGAGCTGGACGAAGGTCGGGTTGGAGCTGGACGAAGGTCGGGTTGGAGCTGGACGAAGGTCGGGTTGGAGCTGGACGAAGGTCGGGTTGGAGCTGGACGAAGGTCGGGTTGGAGCTGGACGAAGGTCGGGTTGGAGCTGGACGAAGGTCGGGTTGGAGCTGGACGAANCTGGATGAAGGTCGGGTTGGAGCTGGATGAAGGTCGGGTTGGAGCTGGATGAAGGTCGGGTTGGAGCTGGATGAAGGTCAGGCTAGATGAGACCTTGAGCAAGCTGGGCTGGAGGGAGGTGTCCCTGCTCCCTGCCTATGGCAGAGGGGTTGGAACTGGATGATCTTCAAGGTCTCTTCCAACCCAATCTATAGAATCTTAGTAACCAGCCTCTTCCTAGTGATGGGAAAACAAATGTAGGGAATCTTACCAAGGCTACACTCCCAAATCCCAAACACAAAAGGAGGAAGGGCAAATGTGCTGCCCAAGCCAGAGGCTGAGAGCTTCCCTTGTTGCTACAGTACCACTGGGGAAAAGGCCACTTCCAGGCTGCCACCTTGCACTGGGCAGAGCTCTTCCTAGAAGAATGGCAGATTAGTGCCACCTTCTGCTTTCCAGAGAATCTGATGCAGGCCCTGAAGTGTACAGCAAGAAGGGCCTGAAGTCACATTTAGGGCTGCAGAGCAGTTCAAGGAGCCAGCTGGCTGTTGGATGATGGTCTTTGACCAAGAACAGCCTCCTTGTTGCAAGTACACATCACATACAGGGTGAAGGAGAAAGAAAATCACTTTGCTTCTGTAGAAGTCACTTGAGGGAGGTGAGGATCTCTCCTTTGAGGACAAAAGCAGTTCAAAATTGTCCCTTTGATGAAGGACTGGCCCTGGCCAGCCAAGTGACACACACTGTTCCATGGTGTAGCTCACAAGAGCTCTGCCTGGTCTGCTCCAAAGATACCTTTTGACTGCAATCATTGACTTGACCTGGATCTTAGGTTTGAGACTGGATCCAGGAAGAAGTTTTTCAGTACCAGAGTGCTGAGACTCTGGAACAGGTTGCCCAGGGAGGCTGTGGCTGCCTCCTCCCTGGGGGTGTTGCAGGCCAGGCTGAATGAGGCTTTGAGCAGCTGAGTGTAGCCAAGAGGTGTCCCTGCCCACGGTGGGGAGGGTGGAGCAGGTGAGCTCTGAGGTCCCTTCCAACCTGAGTCACTCTTTGATTTGATGACCTCAGCCACCTGTGGCTTTTTGCTGCTTCTAACAAAAAGGCCAAACCCTAAAGTGTGTGTGAGAGAGGCTGCAAATGGTCCCTGTCAGGCTGCTGCAGCACTGTGGCTGCTTGGCACAGCTCTAAAACAAACTGAGGGGCAGGAGAAGTCAGCAAACTCAGCCTGGAGGGGAGAAAAAGAGCTTCTGCTGCAGCACACAGAGCCTGAGAGGCTCTGAACAAAACTGACAACACAAAACCAAGGCTGCTGCAAGCAGTCCTTGCTCCTTGCCTTGAAAATAACCAAGTTTAGTAAGTGCTAGTGCTTGTTGAGCAGATCTTTTCTGGGGAAGTCAGCTGCTGGCAGCACACCTGCAGCACTGCCTAAGAGGCAGCTGCATTTATGGAGGTTCTTCAAAAACCTTCAGCCCTCTTAGCCAGCTGAGAGCTCTTCCTCACAGCTCTTCCCCCTCTTAGCCAGCTGAGAGCTCTTCCTCACAGCTCTTCCCCCTCTTAGCCAGCTGAGAGCTCTTCCTCACAGCTCTTCCCCCTCTTAGCCAGCTGAGAGCTCTTCCTCACAGCTCTTCCTCAGGATCAGAAGATGTCTTCTCAGGATGTTGCTGGGATGTTCAAGGCCAGGTTGGATGAGGCCTTGAGTGACCTGTACTAGTGGGAGGTGTCCCTGCCTATGGCAGGGGGTTGGAACTGGATGATCCTTGAGGTCCCTTCCAACCTTACCATTCTGTGTTCTGGGTGCATAAGAAGGTGGGAGGATTATTCCATCCATTTCATTAATGAACAGGAGAAGCAGGGAGGGAGGAAGGGATAGATACCAGGGCTCAGGTCCACACAGATGTGCTGTGGAGGAAGCTTTGGCTTTCTACTTGCCTCATCCAACACCAGGCCTGTTACCAGTGGGCCAAGGCAGAAGAGGAAGAAGTGGCAGAAGCCCTGACCAAGGCTCTCCTATGAGAGCTGCTTCCCAGGAGTCCAGAGGAGCCCTGGTAAGATGCCATCTACTCAAACCAACCCCTTTGTCAGATTACTTGTGGGTGCCAAGCTCCATTTGCCTCAACAATTCTATGAAATGCTCTTGAATCAGAAAATGTAGCTCCTGGGGCAGGTCCTCCTGTGTCAGCTAAGCTGTCCATCACTTCCCAGCTGTGCCTTACAGCCTCCTGGCCTCTGGACATAGCACCAGCAGTTAAAACAGAGGTAAGGTTGCCTCAGAGTGGTGCAGCACTTCCCTTGGAACACAGGAAAAGGGCACTTGTGAGTTTTCCTTCCTTCTCCCATTCACATCTTGCTGCTTTGACAAGCTCTGCAAGCTCAAGCCTGTTGCAGTGTGGAGGTACTGCTCCAAAAGTTCTCTCTGTGGGCTCAGCTCACCCTAGCTCTGGTGAGTTGTGTCCCACTGTGTTGCTGGGTTAATTTAAAGCACCTAAACCCCAGACTTCTGCCCAACTCTTCTTCCAAAACACTGCTGTGTTGAGCTTCCTAGGCATGCTCTGTGCTTGTCCCCAGAGCTGGGAGACCTTTTCCAGAGTCCAGCCAACTGGAATGGGCACTGCACAGCATAAAGAGGTGGAACAATGTCACTTTCTGAGGGGGTGATGGGGGAGAACTCTGCTACCTGCTGACAGCCATTAAACCAGCAACACCTGCCTTGGGTTTTTAAAAGCTAAGTGTCCCAGTAAAACAAACAAAACAAAGTTTTTAGCATGCCAGAGCTCTGATCCCACAGCACAAAGACCTGCTTCTGCACGCTGTGTTTGCAGTGCTTTCTCTCTTCAGTGCTGAGCTGATGGGCAAGAGTGGTGCAGACAGCAATGCAGAGCCATCTGCAGCACTTCTGTTTGTCATGAGCTGTGACAGCCATGACCAAAGACAAATCTCCTAAGGGAATGTCTCCTGCACTTCTAAACCTGTGGGAAAAGGCAGCGTCAAGCCCTATGCCTACCACACGAACCAGAGGAGGTGACTGGACACACCACTGCAAAGGAATTCCTAAGCTGAATTCTAAAGCAAAGCACAAACTCTCTTAAAAACCACCAGTGTGGCACCACAATCCAAAGGGAACACAAAAAAGGGCTTGTTCTCAATTCCACATTTCCTGGCTACCCCTCCCTCCTTCCCTCCCTCCCCACCCCTCAGACGTCCATTTTCGTGAGCTGTGGGGAGTGCAGTTCAACATCCTCAGAGAGTTAAGTGGCTGCTGGGCTGCTCTGGCTAATTGATGAGATCCTGGAGCTCCTCATCTGTCAGTTCATTGACCTCCATGATCTTTTCCAAGTGCTCCATGTAGCGGGCATGGTCCTGCAGGAAGTGTGGTACCCTCATGTTCTCAGTCACAGCTAAGCCCTTCAGGCGATCCACATCCTCGTAGGAGATCTGCAAGGAAGGACATGGCTTAGATTTCTGCTTTGTAGTCCTGCTCCTCCTCTGCTCTGCCTCTAAACCTTCTTCATAGAATCATAGAATGGTAAGGTTGGAAGGGACCTCAAGGATCATCCAGTTCCAACCCCCTGCCATAGGCAGGAACACCTCCCACTAGCACAGGTCACACAAGGCCTCCTGCAACCTGGCCTTCAACCCCTCCAGGGAGGGAGCAGCCACAACCTCCCTGGGCAACCTGTGCCAGTGTCTCACCACCCTCACTGCAAACAACTTCCTCCTAACATCCACTTTCAATCTCCCCTCTGCCACTTCAAACCCATTGCCCCTTGTCCTGCCATTCCCAGACCTTGTCAATAATCCCTCCCCAGCCTTCCTGGAGCCCCCTTCAGATCCTGCAAGGCTACTCTAAGGTCTCCTGGAAGCCTTCTCTTCTGCAGGCTGCAGAGCCCCAACTCTCTCAGCCTGTCCTCACAGCAGAGCTGCTGCAGCCCTCTCAGCATCTTGGTGGCCTCCTCTGGACCCACTCCAACACTTCCATGTCCTTCCTGTGCTGGGGGCTCCAGAACTGCACCCAGGACTGCAGCTGGGGTCTGAGGAGAGCAGAGCCAAGGGGCACAATCCCCTCCCTTGCCCTGCTGCCCACACTGCTCTTGCTGCAGCCCAGCACACAGTTGCTGTCTGGGCTGCACTCACACTGCAGCCTCATCTTGAGCTTTTCCTCACCCCACACCCCCAGGGCCTGTTCCTCAGGGCTGCTCTCAGCCATTCCCCACCCAGCCTGGAGCTGTGCTTGGCATTGTGTCTACTCTTCTTGGAGCTGAGAAAAGATTTCAGAGCAGGTGGAGCAACCCTTGTGTGTGGAAGATGAACCCCAAAAAAAGCAAATATAGCAAATCACAGAACGTTAGGGGTGGGAAGTGAGCTCAAAAGATCACCCAGTCCAAGCTCCCTGCCAGAGCAGGTCACACAGGAATGTGCCCAAATGGGGTTTGAATGTCTAGAGGAGACTCCACAACCTCTCTGGGCAGCCTGCTCCAGGGCTCTGGCACCCTGACAGTGAAAAGGTTTTTTCCTTCTGTTCCTGTGGAAGCTCCTCTGCTGCAGCTTGCACCCAAAGGCCTCCATCCCTCCTGATTCTGCTTTTGGTTCAAGCAGTGAACAGACTCAAAGGATCCTGACTGGGAATGGCCTAGAGCAGCTGCAGGACCAGAGGGAGAGGATGGTGCACTTGTGAGTCTTGGAGTCCCTTCTCAAAGAGGTGGCAAGACTGACATGAGAATGGGGGGGGAAATAAATCTGGGGCAAGGACTGAGGAAGTAGAATGGGAATGTGGGACAGGCTTGGCACAGGGTGCAGGGAAAGGCTTGGTGTCAGCTGTCCTGAGCTCAGATGTTTTCATCTTCACTAGCAAATCTGCTTGTGCAGAGCTAAGTTAAAATGAACCTCTCTAACTACAACAGGGTCCTGCCCTGGCAGGAGGGCTGCATCCAAAGATCTCCAGAGGTCACTTCCAACCCCTAACATCCTGTGATCTCTGCTGTTGCCACTCAATAGCAGGGTAGAGATTGGGTTTGCCCCTTGGCATCAGAGCTTTCTGGGTGCAGGAGTGGCACTCAAACATTTCCCAGCTACTCCAGGGCCTTTTTCTAATGAAGGCTGAGATTTTTTACTCTCTAGTCTTATGATCCTACAAGTTAGGACTTCAAACCTTGAGCTCACAGTAGCTCCAGATGCTGTGAGTGATGGTCTAGCCAGGATGAGTGCTTTGGCTGTGTACTAGCTACACAAGCTGCCCTGCAAACCCAGCAGAGGGCTCCCTGGGCAGCTCTCCAGCATGATGAAATGTGTGGCTGCTGCTTTGCCTACAGGCTGTGTATTCTGGGCCACCCTACAGACAGAAGCATATGTGCTGGCAAAACCCCACCAGCCTGGCTGTGCTCACTGTTTCCTCACCACAGGCTTGTGCCAGGTGGCTTGAAGGTGGAGCTTGCTGCTTCCAACCTTTTTAGCCCATGCTCCTTCTAGGGAGCTGAGCAGTGCACAGCCTGGAAGTGCCTGGCAGCTTAGCAGGTGGTGGTTTGTGTGCAGGAAAGATTAAAGTGAGCATGAGTGATGCATCAGCATGTGAGGGGCACAGAAGGGCTCTCTGGGAAGGTAGGGCAGTGCAATCCAGATTGTTGAGCCTGATCCATAGAGGCAGACAGAGACAGGTGAGAACCTCACTGCAGATCATGGGAACAACCTCCAAAAGGAGGGGGCAGATGCATCTGAGCACCCTTGTGTGCATTTTTAGCTGCAGTAACAAGATGCACCTTGATGAAGGAAGCAAAACACACAGCTTGAAGATGCTGTACCTCCAGACTGAGCACAGTGACTCAGGGCTGCTTCCAGGCAGGCCTGCTGAGATGGCAGAAGTGCACCCCTTGCACTCACCTTTCCAAGGGCTGTCAGAAGATGGAAATCAATGGACTCCCTGTACCTCAGGATTCGGAGGATGCCATCCAGGTACACCTGATCCTTGTTGAAACAGCCTGGAAGGAATCAAGATAGATTGCACTCTGTCAGGGTTTGCTCAAGGCTCCTTCTCAGTAGCCATTCTGAGCAGAACAAAGGTCTGTAGTGATAGCATGAGGGGAAATGGCTTCAGACTAAAGAGGAGCAGATTTATATTGGATGTTAGGAACAAGTTCTGCACCATGAAGGTGGTGGAACACTGGAACAGGTTGTCCATGGAGGCTCCATCCCTGGAGATACTGAAGGTTGGTTGACAGTTGGCTAAACATGAGCCAGCAGTGCCCAGATAGCCAAGAAAGCCAGTGGCATCCTGGCTTGGATTAGGAACACTGTGGCTAGCAGGGACAGGAGGTGACCATCCCCCTGTGCCCAGCACTGGTTAGGCCACACCTGAGTGTTCTGTGTTCAGTTCTGGGCTCCTCACTACAGGAAGGACATTGAGGGGCTGGAGAGTGTCCAGAGAAGGGCAAGGAGGCTGGGGAAGGGTCTGGAGTAGCTGGGCTTAGAGGAGCATCTGAGGGAGCTGGGGGTGTTCAGCCTGGAGATGAGGAGGCTGAGGGAGACTTCATTGCTTTCTGCAGCTCCCTAAAGGGAAGAGTGAGGAGGGAGCAGCCTCTGCACCTTAGTGGCAAGGGACAGGAGCAGAGCAAATGGTTCCAAGCTGCACCAGGGGAGGTTCAGGCTGGATGCTAGGAAGTATTTCTTCACTGAAAGGGTTCTCAAACACTGGAAAAATCTGCCCAGGGCAGTGGTGGAATCACCATGCCTGGGGGTGTTCAAGCAGCTTGTGGAGCTGGCGCTTAGGGACATGGTTTAGTGGTGACCCTAAGGTTGGACTGGATGAGCTTGGAGCTCTCTTCCAGCCAGATTCTGTGACTGCCACATCTCCCTTTTGCAAAGGTTTAACTGTGTGACAGGATGAAGGAGCAGGAGCTCTGTGCAGGATGGAGGCAGGGAACC
The DNA here is from genome assembly GCA_013399775.1 of Semnornis frantzii. Classification (NCBI taxonomy): domain Eukaryota; kingdom Metazoa; phylum Chordata; class Aves; order Piciformes; family Ramphastidae; genus Semnornis; species Semnornis frantzii. The sequence goes on along the minus strand of VWYK01113211.1, from coordinate 2,202 downwards.
CACCTGGCTGCGAGGTGTCAGTCCAGCCTCTCTTGGCTCGCACGCAGTAATCCCACCGAGTGTTGGGGTCCTTGACAAACCTCCCCACGTCCTGGAAAAGCTGGCTGAAGGACATCTGGCTGGCCTGATAGACCGTGTAGTAGAGCAGGGCAGCTCTCCAGAGGAAAGGGTCCTTGCGGAAGAGGACGCTGTGGATGCTGGCCAGGCCCTCCTCTGTGGGGTTGATGGGCTTCAGCCCATGCTTCCTGCGCCCGTGCCAGTTGCACCAGGGCTGGCTGCTGTTGTTAAAACCCCGAAAGTAATGAGTACCTGGAAGGAAAGGAAGATGGGGATTTACATTGGGGACAGCTCCTGATCAGAGGAAATGCCCAGGGGGATGCCTAGGTCAGAATGCTGAATTGGTAGGACTGAGGCACAGGGGAAAATGCCAACCGGAGCCTTGTCTGCAAGAGAGAATTTTGCCATGGGGTGAAGTTTGTCATGATGCATTTATTCACCTGCTGAGTCAGAGAATCACAGACTGGGCTGGGTTGGAAGAGACCTCCAAAGGGCATGCAGTGGGGTTGGACTTAATGATCTATTTGGGTCCCTTCCAACCCCTGACATCCTGTGATCCCCTCTGCAGTCAGGGACATGCTCCACTAGATCAGGTTGCCCCTCTGCACTCAGCAGGGACATGCTCCACTAGGTCAGGTTGCCCCTCTGCACTCAGCAGGGACATGCTCCACTAGATCAGG
>VWYK01113207.1:5403-22262 GCA_013399775.1 Semnornis frantzii | reverse complement strand
GGATCTGTCCTGGAGGAGCTGCTTGCAGAACCTGTCCCGCGGTGCTCTCCAGCCCTGCCCCAACCTGATGCCAGCCTCAGGCAGTCCTGGGGTTCTGGCAGGTGTCTCGAACCTCCCTCCTGGAGTTCTGCTGGGGTTGGCATCTCCTCAGCTTGGGCACCAGCAGCATCGGAGCCTGCAAACTCCTCAGCAGCCAAGGGTGCAGCCTCCGGTGGGTACCGAGGTCCCTGTGGACGGCTGCTAGGTGAGGAACGGGCAGGTGGTGCCGAGCTGCCGCCGCCGTTAATGGGCTATTAACTATTGATTGAGTGCTGAGAAGATGCCCTCAGGCCCGAGGCTGCAGAGCTGAGCACTTCCCCTCCTCCTCCTCCCTGCGAAATTGGGGTCGGAGGCTCTTGAAAGGATCCCCACAGCCGGAGCCCTCTGGCCAGGCAGGGGAAACTGAGGCACGGAGAAGCACTGCAGCAGAAGCAAAGGGCAGGAGGCAGCGGCCCGGGGGGGGGGGGAGTGTCCCTTTCCTAAGGGGTACTTGGCACCCCCTTGGTCCCCCCTTTCCCATTCCACCAGCCCATGCAGGAGTGTCTCTGCTCCTGGCCGAGCTGCCACCCCTGCAGGGAAACTGAAAGAAGGAGAGGGAGGGGAAATGTTTTTCACCCTGAGGCTGCCGAGAGCCTGGCCCAGGCTGCCCAGAGAGGTGGGAGCTGCCCCAGCCCTGGCACCAACCCAGGATGGGGCTCTGGGCAACCTGCTCTGGCTGGGGATGTCCCTGCTGAGTGCAGCCTGGACTGGGTGAGCTTTAAAGGTCCCTTCCCACCCAAGCCAGGCCACGAGTCTGGGGTTTAGAGCCTTTCTTTTCAGCCCATCGCAGCCCTGGCTGAGCTGGTGAGGGAGCCCCAGCCAGGGCTTGGCTGCACCCAAGGATGAGCCCCAGCCAGCTGCCGAGGTTGGAGCCGAGCAGCTCCGGCAGCAGCGTGGGCAGGAGGTGTGGGGACCAAGGCAGGTTGGCACCTCCCGAAGTCTTGCACATCCTCCCCGGGCTGGTGCTGGATTCCGGCGTGAGTCAGCCCCGGGAGGGTTTTTATCACCTCCAGCAGCTCCAACAGACACTGAGCCAGCAGCAGGCTCGGCGCTGGGAAGGGAGGATTGCAAAACAGCCCTGAGGAAGCCATGGAGGAGCTCAGGCTCTGCCCAGAGAGGTTGTGGAAGTCTCCTTCTCCGCAGAGCTTCCAACCCCTCCTGGGCAAGCTGCTGTGAGTGCCCTGCTGGGGCAGGGCTGGGCTGGATGATCTCCAGGGATCCCTTCCAACCCCTCCATGCTGGGGTTCTGTGAGGGGCTGAGGCTGGCAGCCATCCAGAAAGGCAGAAGGAATGAAGGCTCCACAAGCAGCTTGGAGGGAGCCAACCCAGTGCCCGAGGTCACCCCGAAGGGTGATGGCTGCAGGAGCCTCTGTGGCTGCACAGCAGCGCCAGGGAGCCGAGGCCAAGCCTGCAGCTTCCTTTAGGCTTGCAAGAAGCAGGTTTTGAAAGAGCTCCTCCTGCTTGCAGCCAGTTGTGCAAAGGCACTGCCAGCAGTGCCATGGCCACAGCTGGGGGAGCCCAAGATGGGGAGCAGGAGCTGCAGTTGAGCTGGGAGATGGAGCTGGAGGCTTCCATGCCCCCACCACTGCCAGGCAAAACTCCGAGGTAACAACTGGGGTCCAAAAGGGCTTCCCAGCAGCATCCCAGCNCAACCTGGCTTTGAATGCTTCTAGGGTTGGAGCATCCTAGTGTCTGGGTAACCTGTTCAGGACTGTCTGGTCACCCTCACTGTAAGGAATACTTTCCTAATGTCTAAGCCAAGCTTATTTCAGTTTAAAGCCATTCTCATTCTGTCACAGCCATTGTAGCCTCCAGCTATCTCGTAGGCCCCCTTCAAACACTAGAAGGCTGCTCTAAGACCTCTATGGAGCCTTCTCCATGCTGAACAACGCACATACTCTGTCCCCATAGGAGAGGTGCTCCAAGACCTCCGATCTTCTTTGCGGTCCTTCTCTGGACTTGTTCTAACAGTGCCTCGTTACTGTGTTGGAAGCTGTAGAGCTGACCCCTCACAATATGTAACTGTGCAACTGCAGGTTATTCATGCTTTGTATTAAAATTAGGGAGAGTTTGACTGGTGTCCCAAGTGCGGGATTGAGCATCAACACCTTGAATACGTTTTGGTCACACCCATGAGCACTGGAACGTTGATTTGAACACGGTGGCCTATCCACAGCTGTATTTTCCTTTTGAAAGCAGCACTACTTGCTGTGCACACTGTAACAACAATACCTCTCTGAAGCAAGAGGTCACATTGATCTGTAGTGGAGTTCACTGGTACCAAGATTTCTCCTGAGGTCAGTAATGAAGTGAAGCAACCCTTCCAGCATTTGCTTTTCCAATCAATGGTGCCAACAGAGGAGCTGGGAATGGCCTCCTGGAGTTTTCAGGGAAACTTATTGTTCACATAAACCCTGAGAAAGAATTTCCCTTCCTTCTTGGCCTGCTAGGTATGCAGTGAACCGTACAGTTTGCTTTAGCTACATACCATCTGCATTTTATTTCTGTTTTGTTTATCAACTTTCCACCTATCTATGTACCTCTTTATAGTGTATTGCTTGTGTGTTCCACCTTTGTCACCAGTTTGGGTTTTATGTTCCATGTTATTTAAGTTCTTGATATTTTTAACAGAGCTAGGCTTGAAAAAAAAATAAATTGGTGGAAATTTCACCTGTATTGTCTTAAGGAGAATGGGTATTGAGCACTTTGTTTCAGGGCTGCCGCTGTTTGGCATGTCTGATTCTGTACTTTGTACTTGTGTAGGTAACAACATGTGCTAGGACCTGCAGTCCTTGGAGTACTTGGCTCTTGTGAGGATGAAAGTAGTTTGCTTCTTCTAAGGTCTGTTGGCTTTTTTTTTTTCCCTCCCCACTTCTTTGAATGGCAGTTTCTTGCTTACTGGAAGAATGGTTTCTTCCTGAGCTGATGTTACTGTTGAACATTGCTGTTCCTCTGAAGATCTAAAGCTGATATACTGCAGGAATAACCCTGACCATAACCCTGGCCCTCAGGACACCAGCAGAACTTTACTGGTGTTTGAGCTGAAGCAATCCGGTGTGCATAGTCAGGTCTGTGATCTCTGTAAGCAGGTGGTGACTTTACTGTGGCCAAATACCAGAGCAGTGATACCGACTCTGGAGTAAACCACCCTGATGTTGCAGACGTTGTAAAGAGCTGTGCAGAGACACGTGAAGTGCTCTGTACAAACCCTCTAGGCTGAAGTGCTGGGTCAGAGGAACTTGACCACATTGCTTTGGGACCCAGACTGGATCTATGCCTTTCTAAAGTGCCACAGCCAAACTAATAAAACCACCCAAAGATGCCAGGAGCAAACTTCTCAAAGAGTAGTATTGTTATTGATGGTTTTTCATTAACTAGGTTATCCCAGCTTCCTGTTACCAGACGTACTGTGGTATATTTTATCAGAGTTCCTTTCTCCTGCTTCATGGTCTACGACTTTGACTGGCTTTTCTTCAGAGATAACATTTAAGCTGTGTATCCAATATCACTTGCAGTCCAAATGGGTTGCTTTGGGAGACAAGCTGTTAGCGCCATTGCAACTGCAGTTTGAGTCACCATATTAACTTCTTTAAAGCTAATGGAGATTGAACAATTGGTTTATGCTCAGTGAGCAAAATTTCCTTTTTCTGTGTTTCATTTGCATCCAACAGCAACGTGATAATAGGCCTAGATGACCACATTTAGTAAAACAGCCTCCAACCAAGAATTCTTGCTGTTAGGTAAATCAAAACATGTTATTCAGTGTGTGACTCATGGAAAACTAAGTGAAAGTTTTATATTTGGATCCTCTGCAAATACTAAATAGCACATCACAATAAAATTCTTGAAGTCTCATATAAATTGTTTGTATGCTGCTAATCCTTTTTTACAAAGAAAAGAACATTCAGTTGGCTTTTAAGCACAGGAAATCTGTATAATTTTTCAGTTACCTATGGATTTGACTTCCATGGCTTGGCTGAATTTGGATCTGCTGCCTGATTTTAAAATCTAAAGGTCCTACCTCAACCCAGCTGGAAGTTTATCAAGGAGAGTACATCTCATACCTTCTGTTAAAGCTGCAGAGCAATCTGGATTGCGTCAAATCTGCCAGAGAAGGCGATTACACAATGCATTTTGCTGTCAATTCTTCCAGAGTGAAATTTTGGCCTTCCTCGTGGAGTGCAGTACCTTTGTCACCAAAATTACGCTAATGAGCATTTCCTCTTTCATTTGCACACCTAAGTCCTGAATCTTTATTCTTGAATACTGTTATGTCAAAACCTGTGAGAAACCTTCTGTAATCTTAACCTTTACTTTCTGTGGAGAAGGACTGACATCCTGCATACTACAGGACTGGTAGAGAGTTCTGGATGAGATGGCCAGTAGGCTCTCTGTAATGGGAATGAAATCCCTGGTCTCAGTTTAACCAACAAATGTAAGACCTGTCTCCTTTCATGTGGAGTAAACTCTGAAAGAGGACTAGTTTCCAAAGGCTTGAGAGCTTCCAAAGACATGAAGCAGTTACAGGTACAATGTGGTAACCTTTAAGAGGTTCAGTTATAGACTCATAGAATCAACCAGTTTGGAAGAGACCTCCAAGATCATCCAGTCCAACCTATCACCCAGCCCTAGCCAATCAACCAGATGATGGCACTAAGTCCCTCATCCAGTCTTTTCTTGAACACCTCCAGGGACAACGACTCCTCCACCTCCCTGGGCAGCCCATTCCAGTGGCAAATCACTCTCTCTGTGAAGAACTTCCTAATATCCAGCTTACACCTCCCCTGGCACAACTTGAGACTGTGTCTCCTTTTGTTCTGTTGCTGGTTGCTTGGGAGAAGAGACCAACCCTCACCTGGCTACAACCTCCCTTCAGGTAGTTGTAGACAGCAATGAGGTCACCCCTGAGCCTTACCTTTTCCAGGCTAAACAACCCCAGCGCCCTCTCACAGGGCTTCTGCTCCAGGCCACTCACCAGCTACATCACCCAGAAATGGACAGAGGACTCAAGTTGTGGTCTGACCAGTGCTGAGTACAGGGGAGGAGTAACCTCCCTTGTCCTACTGGCCATACTGTTCCTGATCCAGGCCAGGATGCCTTTGGCTCTCCTGGTCACCTGGGCACCCTACTTGTGTTCATGTTCAACCTACTATCTACCAGCACCCTCAGGTCCCTTTCTGCCTGGCTGCTCTCCAGCCACTCTGTCCCCAGTCTATAGTGCTGCTTGGGGTTGTTGAGGCCAAGGTGTAGAACCCTACCCTTAGCCTTGTACGTGTTGTACGAGACTGCAGTAGATGCTAAAGTGAAGTTGGGTGAAAGCACATTTGGAGCTGACCAAAATTTTTCACCCTGACTCTGGGGAATATCATGTGGTTAAGAGTAAGTACATAGTCAGATTTTCCCTCATACTTAAAATGCTTGTATGTGGATAATAAAGAACACACTGCCTTTTTTGAATGACCTTTCTTTAGTAGTACTTGTCTGGTTGCTTTTTGTCCTTACCCTTTTCAAAGAGGAATGCACAAGGAAGTAAATAAGGTGCCACAGATTGTGGCTGAGTAAATTTGCTTATAAACACATGAGCATAAGCAGTATTACAAAATGGAAAAATGGGAATTTTCAGATCCCAAGATGAAAATAATTTCAGAAGTATAGACAAGTTTGAAGTATTACCAGTAGAAATGAAAGATGATAGTTTTTTGGTGGATTTTTGGGTGGTGTTTTTTTTTACTACCACTCAATTCTGTACTTTCTGGCAGCAGGAAACTTTTAATTTCTTTAGACCAAAAAAAAACATGAACAAACCTGTATAGATTTTTATAGTGTGATACTTGCATCATGGGTTCATAAAACAATTTATGTTGGATGGTACCTCAGGAGGTCTCCAGTCCAACTTCTTATTCAGAGTGGGATCAACTATTTCTAGCATTTACCTGGTAACGTTGCTGGAAATAAGTTTTTTAAATTTCTTTAAGTGTGGTGATTAATTAGTCTTTGTAGTGGAAAATACGCCTGGCAGAATGAAAGTCACCAGTCAATGCTATGAGAATTGTTCCATCACACTTATTAAAAGTAATAAATGCTTCCCAAGAGCAGGTGTAATGGAGGCAAAGAGAATAAATAGAAGGTCAGACACACCAAAAATGAACTTATTTTAACTGATTATGGAATGGTTTGGGTTGAAAGAGACTGGTAAAGGTCATTCAGTCCAACCCCCTTGCAGTCAGCAGGGACACCTTCAACTAGAGCAGATTGCACAGAGCCCCAGAAAACCTGACCTGAAATGTTTCCAGGGATGGGGCATCTGCCTCTCTAGGCAGCCTGTGCTGGTATTTAATCACCCTCATCATACAAAATGTCGTTCTTAGATCTGGTCTAAATCTCCCCTCTCCTAGTTAAAAACTGTCACTCCTTGTCTTGTCACAGCAGACCTTGCTTTTTAAAAAGTCTTGTCCCATTTTTCTTATAAGCCCCTTCAGCTACTGAAAGACTGCATCCCTGTGTTGATACTCATCCCTTAAAATTTACCTGGTGAGATGTCAGTATCATGACCCCTCACTGTGTCTGGTTACAAGCTCAAGAGTAAGTTCACTGCGTCTCGTGGAGCCTGATGATGTGAGACTGCTGGGATTTGAATCACCATTTTCAACTTGATGTGTCTCTTCTGCCCACATCAGAGGGTATCATTAATGAACCTTGTTGGAAAAAAATACATTTCAATGCATTCTTAATGCTCTCTTTTTTTTTAACCTTTAATAGGATGGTGATGCACAGTACTCTGGACAGGGTTGTGTGTTCTGTGAGGTGGTGGCTCTAGGACAGCTTTGTTTTCTGTCACTGCCCTCTTCCGGACAGACTGCAGCTCATCTGGTCATGTGTGTAGTTCTCTCTTCCTTCATATTGTTTATCTTTTGTGGTTGCTTGCTGCATCTTCACCATCCTCTTAATAAGGTCCAAGTCCGCTCTGCCTTTGCCCCATCTTAATCATCACCCCATGCCTGGACCCTGTTGGGGGAGAGGATTTGAGCAGTTAGATGGCTGCAAACTGAGTCCTAGAGCTGAGCAGAGATGGGAGAGGATGAAGGACAGGAGAGACAACACGTGTGTTTCCTCCTTTTCAGCAGTGATATGTTTTGCACTGGACTCAACTGTTACAGATCTGATAAGTCCTTGTATTGCAAAGTATTTTAGGCATGCCCATAACTCACATGAAATTAAGATATTGTATATTAGGGCCTTAAAAATACAAATGAATTTTTTTTTTTTTTTTTAAAAAACTGGTTTCTCTATGAACTGCAAGAAGGAACAGCTTTACAGTGGAGGTGGTGAAACACTGGAACGGGTGGTAGATCTCCTCAGCCCTCAAAATACTCCACGTAGGGTGGAATATGGATGTGAGCAACCTGAACTAGTTGATGCTGTTACTGTAGGGCAATTGGAATAGAAGACCCTTAAAGGTCCTTTCCATGGTTCTGTAAGGAACAATAAAATAGCTATCCAAACCATATATGTCTTTAAAAAACCTCATTTCCTGAGTTCATATTTAGCTGTAGTGGACTACATGAAAAAGTCTCAGTATTTGCAGTGAAGACTGAGGGCCATTACTGTTCCGTGGTACTGGAGAAGGGAAATAATGCAACACAAATGATAGACTTGAGAAAGAAGCAGGAGACTGGGGGATGTCCCTTCTGACTGCAGAGAGGTTGGACTAGATGACCATTTAGATGTCTCTTCCACTCCAACTATTCTGTGATTCTATTTTATGACTGATGTTTTTAAAAAATATTAATTAATGGAGTTAAGGAGAGAAGGAGACTAACTCCTGGGCACCAGCTGAGGCCAGTGGAGGGATGTGGGTTTGCTGAAGAAGTAAATGACAAATTTTAGAAATATCCAGCAACTTGAAGAGGAATTCAGATAAGCCCCTTGAAAAGCAGGAAGTTGTGCTGGTTAAAATCAGTCCTTGCTGTGAGCTGCAGTTCTTGGTACTACTTGGCATTACAACTCAGCTGAGTAGTGTCTTGGCACAAGTTGGGCTTGACCAGGAAATGGTTTTCTCTGCAGCTTAGCATTGAGGGGAAACAGCTTCATTTCTCTTTGAAGACATGCCTGAGGAAGGTGATATTAAAAATGATTCTGCTTGAGCAAGTTCATAAAAATTTGTATGGGTGACAAGAAGTGTTTTTTAGTGTTGCCCTGAGCGACCTCTTCCTTTTGAAGTAATTGTAGCTTCATTATATGATGTTTGCCTTCCTGGGTGAAGTATCTCAAACATGTTTACAAGGCAACTTCTGTGTTACAGAAAACTTTCAGGAGGTAAGAAAAAGAGTTTTATATAAAAACGAGGACCCTGCTCCCCAGACCAGATTTACAGATCGTCTTGTTTATCCCGGCAAGTTTAGTCTATACTTCCCTGTGCAGTCTCAGTCATTTTCCCGTTTTAATGAAGTCTTTGTCCCTTCTAATTCAGGCCTAACATGTAGAGGATTTTTTGCTTCTGGTTCCATCAGCTTACCACTGATGGAAGGAAAGAGGGAGGAAATCTAAAGCTACAGGTTATGACTTAGACAGGGGGTGGTCAGATAGGGATAAAAATGGAGCTGAAAGATTATAAGGCTTTAATCTTAGACTAATTGTAGTGGTAGCTAGTAAAAATGGGATATAAATCTAGGCTTCATTAAAAAAACGTTCTTAGGTATTGGTTGAAGTTGGACCTGTAATACACAGGAAAAGTGACTGAGGTGAGTGATGTAGAGTAGAGTTTCCAGTAACTGAGGATTTCATAGCCAGAAGTACACAGACAAGGTTTTGGTAGTGGCTTCCCGCCCCCCCCCCACAATTGCATCTCTTTACCAGATCTCTAGTTCAGGGAAATGTGTCTTTTGAGGGAGTTTCATCTGCAGGACAGTGGGGTTTTACATTTAGTTAAGATTTCAGTGTACAGTACTTCTGATCCTTCCATGGGCAGTTGGTCATAACAGCTGGTTTATTATTTGGCACATGGTACTGCAGGGACAGGGCAGGCTGAGGAGAGTGTTGCTGAAGCCATACAGATACAAATACCTTCCCCATAGAGCTGCTTGTAACTCATGGACTTGGGGCTACTGGTCTGGTCTGCTGTGAAGAATGGCTGATAGTTGGGGTTGCTCACCCTGGAAAAGAGAAGGCTTCAGGAAGAACTTGTTGTGGCCTTTCAATACTTAAAGTGGGTCTGTAAGAAAGGTGGGAACAGACTTTTTAGAGGGGCCTGTTGTGACAGGACAAGGGGTGATGGCTTTAAGCTAGAAGAGATGAGGTTGAGATTAGATACAAGGAAAAACATTTTTGTCAGTGAGGGTGGTGAAACGTTGGTCCACGTTGCCCAGAAAGTTGGCAGATGCCCCATTGCTGGAAAACTTCATGAGGCTGGATGTGGCTGTGAGCAACCTGATCCAGTTGAAGATGTCCCTACTGACTTTCAGGGTGTTGGACGGGATGACCTTTAAAGGTCCTTTCCAACCCAAAACACTGTACAGTTCGGTTATTTTTAGCCATTGAGCTGCAACAAGGAACTTTGGAAATAGGGGTCATAGTAATGCAGCATTATTAACAAGGTGTTAACAAAGAAAATACCCCTTCAGACAGCCACTACTGCCCGTGTGCCATTATGCAGAGGGGTGCTGGAGCACAGACAGTTTACAGGATTCATCCATGACTTCAAAACAAAATGTTCAAACTGGATGTAGTGGCACTGAGTGGGTTATGTGGGGATGTGGAGCCTGCTGTTATCCTTGAGAGTCACTTTGTTATTTTAGCACAGCACTGATTTTCTCTGTGGATTAGCCTCTCTTGCCCCAGTCTATAAATGTGACTGTGAGAAACAATACAGGGGATGCAAGGATGGGCAAGGTGGCTATGACTGAGTGCTGTGCTACTCTTAAATACTAGATAAGCTTGAAAGATGCTGAGGAGTCTACCAAGTCCATGCTGCTGTTGGAGACTGGAATAAAACACAGATCATTTGCGAAGCTTTGACTAAAAAAAAAAAAAAAAGGCAGATTTGCCAGAGATGTCACAGAACTGAGTGCAGACTTCACCTTCTGCATGTATGTGGAGGAAGATTGGATACAGCCACAACTGTCAGCCATGAGAAATGCTAAACTGGAATTGCAGGCAGGTAGGTAGGTAGATAACAGGGAGAAAAGCTGTAATTGTTACCTGCTGTTTGGAAAGCACCCTCATGCTCTCCAGGCCTCCTGGTGCAGCCGTGTGATGCCAACCAACTGCAGAGGAGCCGCAGTTGTGCCAGCGATTCATATCCATTTTGCAGAGTAGCTTTGAGATCTGCAGATGATATAACTGCTAAGTGTTGTTATGAATGATTCAGAGCTTCTGGCTCCTGTTTCTGTGTGTGGATCATCAGACTGTCTTTCTCTGCCATTTTAAAATAATTGTCTGAATGACCTGAATGTCTTCGAAGTAGCTTGAATTTGTGTTCAGGCACTGGCTTTAGGGATGAAATCTTTCATCTGGTACACTTAATGTTAATTTTGCTTCTTTAATGGGATTCTCTTCACCCAAATTTACATGATTCAGCTTGCAGTCTGCTGGATATGTTCTTCTTCCAGTGATAAATTTGCCCAAGCATCTCCCAGTATGTGATGAAGAACACGTAGGTAGTTGTTTGTGTGCCATCCACTTCCACAGGCAGATAAACAATGAGGGGTTTGTTTGATTGTTGCTTGAACAATGCTTGAGAAAAGCTCTGTCCCGCCTGGCTGTCATTTCTGTTGTTGTACTTTGCTCTTGGTGACATCACTGGTGGCAGCTAAATGAAGTATATTAGTTGTTCAATGCTCTTTGACCAAGGATGTTGACTTTTTCTGGCAGCCAATCGTATACCACAGAGAAGCTGCTAATCTACAGTAATTCAGTTACAAGCATTGGTGAGAGAAGAGTGGGTCTGTTTATGTAGATGGGAGATAAATAATTAAAAGAGAATTGGAAGCTATATGGATTACTTTAAGGTTTTTTTGAGGTCTGGTTCTGCTTCAGCAACACAGAGGTCTGAAATTAAAACTTCTCTGCTGTGTTAGAAGTTACTGTGGTGCCTCTGAGACTAGTCTTAGTGTGCCGTATTTACTGCAGGCTCACCTATGCTTGCAGGCACTGGTCCAGCTCATGTAGCAGCTGGTCATAGCTAGGCCCCTACCACTGCTCCAGGACATGTTCTCTGGTGTTGAGAGTTCACCTTACTTCCACCAAAGTGATCTCTTTGATCTCCTGGCTTTGTTTGGAAAGCTGTTTGTGTACACGTGGTTATTTTCTGAGGAGCAGGCCAGCAAGGGCGGTTAAGGAAGTGCTTGCTGCTCACTCTCTTTATGCTGAGAACAAGGCTAACTGGCCAGGGAGTTTCCAGATAAGATTCGATGTATCAAATGAAGCAGTGCTGCAGGGGCCAGAGCAATGTCACGAGCTTCAACTCTCTCATTAATAGCCACATCCTTGTAATTGTCCTTGGGATCCATCCTTTTTGCAGTCAACTTTTCCATGTAAGGAGAGTTTATCCCTTGATGCTGTGCTCAAGTGAAATCACTTCAGCAGAACCATTTTGTCTTCCTCCCCAAAAGATCCCATTTCATGACCGTGTCCTCTGCAGAAATGCAAATTTTGGGCAGCAAACGTCATGTGTGTGGCATTGAGGTGGAGGTAGTGGTTAATGTAAGTGGGAAATACAGTCCAGAGCTGGTAGTGCCCTTTGACCATCTTGCCCTTAATGACAAGACTATTCCTCCTTCCTCTTAAACATCCTTTTATTAAAACAGAAGGACTTTCTGCTCTTTCTATTTCTGTGTTTGCTTTCAAATTATTGAGGATGGAAAAAACATCAATTATTTTCACTTCCCACATTGGCCCAAAATCTTTGTCCACCTTTTTTGTTCTATGCCAGTGCTGCTCTATTTAATTTGCAGTTTTGAGCAAGAGAATTGAATGAAAGCTCTAAGAGACAACACTTGTATTTTTCCACCAAAGTGAGAGGAGTCTGCACGTTAAGTCATGAGCAAAAAACTTCTACTTTCACTGTCACTTTTTACAGAAGCTTAAAGCAGCTTTTGAGAATTCACTGTTATTCATCTGACAGGGCTGTGAAGTTCCCAGCTTCCCTTCTGTGAGGGAAAACATCTCAAGTCACTGTCTGGACTAAGTCAGATGAATCATGTCATGGAAGTGACAGGTTCTTTGCACTGACTATAAAGGGGTTCCCCGTGACTAACTTGGATAACAACGTTTGTGCTGCAGGTATTTAAATAGAAGTGAGACTAATCCCACTTGTCAAGTCTCCTCCTCACTTGCAGTTGGGACACACTGTATTGGGGGTTTCACTGGCTTAGGAGAAATATCTGGAACAGAATTCAAGGGATTTTCGTTTCTAGATATCTGTCATTCTACTCCCTGCCAAATGTTAACACTGGAGTTTGTGATTATGCTGAGAAATCAACCTGTCTGGAGTACTTGTGGTTCTTGTTTAGAAGTAGCCAAAATACATGGTAGGTGCAATTTGGAAGATGTTCAGCATTATCTGGTGGAGACCTGTATTTTGGTATAGCCTGTAGCCATTCCCTTTGGTAGCTCTGAAAAGAGAGCTCACACTGTGTAGTAATTGTGGTAGTCCCCCACCCCATACTGCTGTCATGTCTTTGTACGGGTAGGAACTGCATCCAAAGTGCAGCCCCAAAGGGAGTGGAAAGATTGAAGATGAGGTTATTGCATCATTATATTTTAAATCAGTTTCTCTTGAACTGTTTGTACATTGAAAAGAGAGGCCTTGCTGAAATATTTCTGCAGGATACTGCTGTGCATTGATGTCTGCAGACTCTCTGTTAGCACAGTCTGTGGACATCAATGTAAACATACTGTAGTGCATTTGGAGGAATATTTGCCTAGCAGGTTGACACTATACAAGCGTGAATATGTAAATACACAAATAGTGTCAGGCTGATGGATCAGGAAAGAGCAAAGTTCCCAAAGATGTCTAGGATGGATGGTACTGCTGCTAGCTTCCTGTGCTGTGTTTTGGTTTTCCAGTGAAGCTCAAGTTTATGACTTGACCAGTTACTTTGAAGGATCTTTACAGAGCTAAATCTTAAATAAGGGAAGGAAACAAATTTGGTTGCTTTCTTTATCATAGTGCTAGATGTGTACACTGGGAGGGGGATTGTGATATTTATTCTTCCATCTAGACAAAGGAGCGCTCTCCACCATTGCCCTTGAAGGTATATCAGCAAAATATCTTCCCTTTTCCACCTTAAAATGACAGTTATTTTTCCACTGACATGAGCACCATTTCCAAGGACTGAGTGGGGTGTTGAAGCACTCATGCTGGATTGTTAATCCTGGTCTATTGAAATCCCACACACGGGGAATGTGGGTGCAATGCCATGACAAGTTCGGTCTCCAAGTGCCCGCCGTCGTTACATTGGTGCTGAACCGACTTGTTCTCTGTTGAGAATGTTGGTAGGGGTGGATTCGTGCCTGTGCTAATGCACTTTGAAATTGGATTGAGTTAAATTAAGGAACTGGCAGTGAGAACAAGCAAGAAGCTTTGGCACTGCTGCCCATGCCAGTATGCCAGGGCACAACTAGGTACACTCCAAAACTTGTCCAGCACAAGAGGTGACTTGCCTGTGAAGCTGACTCAGTAGGTCGTGCGTTGCTGTGTGCTTATCTGCCGTGGAGTGTTTGGATCTGTGGGATGTGAAACATTTGACCCTTTGGGAAAAGATTTATTTTTCAATGGCAAAACATGGCATTTGGGGTGGCTAAATCTTCCCTGTGGTTTAGTTGTGCCCTCAGTACTCTTTCTCCCATCAGCTCATGCTAGTGATGTGTCGGAGAGGTTGCAGATGTTTTTTATCTGTTCAGCTCTCTGGAATCTGTATCATGGTGAAAGGTCCTGTTGTGCTTCAGAAGGTTCAATTCTCACTCTCCTTTTCTACTTTGCTGTTTTCTTATCTCCCTATTGGATGTACATGTTCAGATACACTCCCAAGACAAAATGGTTTATTAAAGCCCCACCAAAGTCAGGGTTGGAAGTGCTATAGCTCCATTCTCCCTGGCACTCCAACTCTCAGCTCACTGACTTCCCATGCAGGCAAATTTTACATTCCATTGTCCATGTGTCACAATTCTTTGGCGCTTGAGATACCGTTTTACTTGTGTTTTTCCATCCCAGGCAGGGCTAGCAGGATAAACATGGTGCGATGCAGAGCAAAGGCTTTGCTGGGATTTCACCGAGGTGCCAAGAGTTTCAAATATGCCATCTAGTGGCACAAACTAAGAGCACCCAAAGGAAATTCCCACTCCCAAAAAAGTCCCACACTTCTCCTAATCCTTATTATTTCTGAAATGCTCCCTTGTTTTGGGCAGAAAATACGTATTTATGACCCCTGTTATCCTGCCAGGTTTTCCGAGTGATGGGGAACTGAGCTTATCAAGGATTTGTTGATCAAAACGTGGAATATGGAAGTTTGGGGGTTTTGTTTGTTTGTTTGTTTGTGTTTTTTTTGTTGTTGTTGTTGCAGGTACTTCTAAAGTATATGCTCAGCTTAGGAGGTCTGAATCTTCTTAGCAAGAAATCAGAGTTCGTGCTAGTACTGCCTCTCCTTGGAGGAACTGAATCAACTTTGCAAACAAAATAAATTGTAAGATTTAGACGCCCTTGCTTTAGGGAGGAGCAGAGAGGGAGGTAACCATAATGTTCTTGTCTGTAGCCATGCAACAGTCCATCAACAGAACCCTGTCATGAGGTAGCCTGCGTTTGTAGATCAGTACTTAGGACATGTTCCACCCCAGCTAGTAACCTGAAGTGCTTCCAACTTCCTCTCTTCTAAAGGCTGCCCCAAAATTGCAAAAAGCTTGAAAATCATCCTAAAACCCCACAGATAAGAATACGCTGAACAGTAAAGAGTGTTAAAAGTCACAAGGTTTATCCCACTACTTGGCGTGTGTACACCATGAATTACAGTCTGAATCAATCTGTTTGGGGTGTTTGTCTTCTCTGTTATCTTCACTTCAAGCTCTGGCAGAGAATTCCAGTTGCTCAGGTTGATGATTATGTGTTCTTGCTCTTCCTAGGATTTTTACCTAGAGGTCATCGTGTCCTTTTCTCTTATTACCAAGGAACTTGCTCGTTGTTTGGGTTGGGTGATGTGATCCATCTGTTGTAGCTACTAGAGGAAGTCAGAAGAGCAATTCTCTTGCTGCCTCTTATGCTCCTCAAATCATCCTTTTCATGCTGGATTCAAAATCCAGCCATTCCTATCAGCTTCTACAGCTCCAGATGTTAGTTGTGTGCAAACCCATGAGAAGAAATCTGAAAAACCTTGAAATTGCTACTTATAATATGGAAGATATTTAGAGAAGGAATAAGAAGAGTTAAACATCTAAGAATTGCCAGCAAGCAGAGTAGGAAGGAAAAAAAGGTGTGCCAGTATTAGGTGTTTACAAGTGTAGCTGTTCGAACTTGGGTCTACTTAGAGAGCTCTGCTACAGTGGAGAAAGAGGATTAAGAAAAGAAATCGAAACTTAGACATCAGAATGCTCAGAGCCGTCCTTTTCTCTGCAGGGTAAGGGTCAGGCTGCTCTTGCATATTCTCTCACTCTGAACATTTTATGTCTTCGTGAATAGTGGCATGATTCAGAAGGAGGAGCGAGAGGTCACCACTCAGCTCATAAACGTGTAGTATCAAAATTACAGCATGCTCCTAGGCTGTGGGGATGGGATGGGAGGAGGAAGCAGAGTCTCCCATTTCCCAAGTAAGAGACACAGCAAGAAGACGCAGGGAGGTGAGTAACATCTCTGACCATATTTTCCACAGAATATTTTAGCGTAGTGCTTCCTGCTGGTCCTAAGTGTTGTATTGTTGACCCCTCTGAAAAGTGAGGTTGCAGTATCTGCAAAGTTAGACCTGTAACATTCTAATCTCGAGAGGAAGAGGTTTAGTTTGCAGCCGATTTAGTCCTCAAACTATTTCTGTGTGGTAACACAAAATGGGACGTGACCGAGGGGAAAAAGCTCTGGCATTATCCATGAAGTGCTGTGGAAAGTGCAAGGGCTGATCAGGTGGAGACTGATTTATTTAATTGTATGTACACACCTAAATGACACTGAAGTGGGTATTTCTGTCTTGCTGGCTGTGTGTGAACTGACTGCACCCACTTAGGGAGCCATGTTCTTTCAGCCTGCATAAGACATGGATGTTTTTCTAGTCCAAGCTGGTAACCTGCAGCAGTGCACTTCAAAGCTTCTGATCATTTGAAGCACCAGTATCTACCAGTTGGGTTTTACTCTAAATATGATAGCCAAGAAGGCCAGTGATATCCTGGGCTGCATTAAGAAGACTGTGGCCAGCAGATCGAGGGAGGTTCCGCTCCTCCTCTCTTCTCCCTTGAGAGGCCACTTCTGGAATGCTGTGTTGACTTCTGGGCTTCCCCATTTGAGAGAGACAGGGAGATACTGGAGGAGGCTGCAAAGATGATGAGGGGACTGGAACATCTCTGTGAGGAGGAAAGGCTGAGAGACCTGGAGCTATTTAGCCTGTAAAAGAGCAGACTGAGAGGGGATCTTCTCAGTTCTGATCAGTATCTAAAGGGAAAGGGACAAGAGGATGGGGTCATACTCTTCTCAGTGGTGCCCAGTGACAGGACAAGGGGCCAGAGGCACAAACTGAAACACAGGAAGTTCCATTTAAACGTGAGGAAAAACTTCCCTGTGAGAGTGACAGAGGACTGGAGCAGGCTCC